>VZTL01041637.1:0-49914 GCA_013400535.1 Scopus umbretta
AAAAAAAAAAGAAAATTAGCATTTGCCCTGAAAGCCGACTCAGCTTGAAGGAATTGTCAAAAATCAGTGTAGACAAATCATCCATATTCTGTGGGAAAAGGCTACTTTTACCTCATTCCACCTGAACTCATCTACTGGCACTAAGGTCAGCCTCCTGGGCTCAGAGGAAAAGAGTTTCAGACAGCAAAAGCACCTCCCTTCAGCCTGCCTGCCTTGGCTATGTTTTTTTAAGATTTCCCTTTCCAGTAACTAGGCAATGGCCACTCATAGCACCACACCTTGCAATTAACATGTCAAAGAAAACTAAAAACTCGCAAAACCTCTTGATGATGTCCATTGGTACTTGCCCTCCAAACAACCTGGAGGACACTGCCCTGCATATGTTAACAGCCAGTATGGAGAGCTTATACCATTCTGGAAGTATCAGTATCAGCAGAAAATAAAAAGGGCCATGAATTATTTAAATCATTGTTTCTGAGGACTTCTACCCTGAGCCAGGTGGCTTCAGAGCTGGCAATATGCCCATCTCAATAAAGCTCTGACCTGACCCTGGTGCAATGTGCTCTGGTTGACTGACTGGCACTTCAGAGGGTGATGCCTGCTCACAGCCATGCAGTCCCCTGTGCCTGAATGCTTTATCTGAGGGTACATCCCAGGATCTCAGCCCTGTGCACTGAATTGCTGTCACTGCAGCACAATGCTTCCAATACTGGTACTTGCATAGAAGGCAGTAGGATAGAGGTGGCCTGGCACCCAGCTTTGCTCTGCAGAGATTGCCATGTGTGTACCAATCACCCTTTCCCTTTAGGGAAACCTTCCCACATGAGCTGGGCATTGGTGGGAGTTTCTCCTTCAGATGACCTGGGTTTTTGCTGTGACATCCTGTGGATGTGACAAGTTTTGGTATTATGTAACCATTCAGTGACACCCGATGGGAGACATATGTCACCTGGTTTTCTTCCCAGACATCAAGTGTGCAAAATATGAAATAAATAATCAGAAAGGAAGTTTCCATTAACAATGCTGAAACCTCAGACCTATCTGAAAAGTATTAAAATGACCTCAATTTTTTTAAAGCATTGGACAACTTTTAGAAAAACAGTTACCTGTCCCTCTTCCTTCTTGCCATTCCCTTGGCAAAGGTGTCACCAGCTCGGTCACTGCAGATGGCCCATGGGGACTGCATTTTCTTTAAGCCTGGGGTTCAGGTTTGGGGTCCCTTTTTCAGACGTGCACCAAGGTTGGGGTGAAGGAGCGCCAGCTCTGGGTCTACACTAGAGGGCACTCTTGCCATGCAAAAGTTGTGCTGATGCTTTCCAGAAAGATTTAGGGTATTTCCAAGTATGCAGTCGGACCAGAACGCACAGGGGAGATACAAGGCTGCTCCATGAGGAGAGAGAGGGGATGCCATGGAGAAACCCCCATACACCTTCCTTCCTGCCAAAATCTCCTGGAGTCTGCAGGGAGGTGTATGAAGTGCAGGTCTCATCGTCCTTGAAGGGACAGCCCTGTCTTCAGGAGGGGTTTCAAACAAGGGTAGGAGCTTGCTAGTTCTTGGGCTGTTTCAAGCTCCCAGATCTGTTAGAGGAGTGCACAGGGGGCAAACAGGGGTGTTCAAACCACCGTGTTAGGCCTGTTGAGATAGAAATGAGTGGGCACCTAGGTAAACATGATCTGCTCAAGAAGAGTTAATGTCGCTGCACTAAGTGGAATCCTGCTTCATCAGCCTTCTGGAGATCTTGGAGAGGGCCAACAAGCACCTGGACCAAGGGTTATCCAGTTGATAAAGTCTATTTGGATTTCTAAAGGCTTTTTACAAAATCCTTATCAAAGGTATTAAGGAAATAGAGATAACAGAGGACAAAAGAAGGTCCTGGCGTGGACTGGTAGTTGATAGCAGGTAGAGGCGGCAGAGGTGAAGAGTCAGCTCTCATGGCAGGGTGGTCTCCAGCAGATCCTGTGGGCTCTGTGCTGGGACCTGGGCTGTTCAACACATTCATGGCTTGCCAAAGGCAGTGAGCAGCAAAGTGCCAACGTTAGCTGGTGATAAAAAGTTACTTGAAGTATTAAGAAGAGTAAAATGCAACTAGCTTTAGGAGAATATTGCCAAACTGCATGAATACGCAATGAAATGGCAGAGGAAATCTGGTGTAGGTAAGTGTAAAGTGGTACAATTACTGACAAACCTAAAGGGTTCCAGGCTCACCACCACCACTTGGGAATAAGGCAATTTTATGAAAGTCTCTCTTCCACTGGAGCAGAATTTCTCCCACCATCTCCATCAGGAACCAACACCACATCAACCCTCTGTGGCAGGAACCACCATGTTGCCTCCTCAACATGCAGTTCTTGCCACACACATGATGCCTGATCATGCATTTTCTGTCAAAATCCAGTCCCACAGGGTTCAGATTCCTCAGTATTATTTTTACTTGCTGTCAGGGTTTAGGTCAGATGATGTGAAATATTTATGGCAAATACACGCCCCATATCACATCTACTGTATGGCACTGCTGAGTGTTAGACAACAACATTCCTGTCTGCAGCCAGTTTATTTATTGAGGTCACTGATCTGTCTGGGCTGCTGCTTGGAGTCTTGTGCTGCTGCCTGAAAATGCTGCTTTAATCACCTCTGCCCTGCCCTTTCTTTAAGGATAAATACTTGTGCTTCCTTAATGCAGAAGAAAAAAGGATCACATTTTAGTTTCCAAAGAAGCTGGAAACTATGTTGACTGAATGGCTTCATTATTAACACTTCTTGCATTAACTGAGAAAACTTGAGCATCCCCAAATGGGCTGTGCTTGCACTGGGGAGAGGGGCAGGATTTGGTTCCTGCTTGAAAAAGCAATGCAGGTTTGTGGGTACAACAGGTAGTCAGGTCATTTTGGTAGATTGATACATGTAAATCTCTACACTTAAATTCAAAACAGGCCCTGGCTGGTGCACGAAGTAAGCAAATACTGAGTTCATGGGCCCAAGTGTTTCTCACTGCAGGGATTTTTAGGGATGTGCTCGATCCATTATTCCCCCACCACTAAGCCTGAGTCTGATGGAGTCCAGGTGTCAGCAGCCTCTGATCAGGCTGCAAACTCACCTTCTGGGCTTCTGCAAAAGTTCTTTTCATTATATCCACTTACAGACCTCATTCTCATGGCTGATTTCTATGCTTGGATGTTTGGAAACACTTGTCTCTGGAGGAGCTCTGCCTGCTCAGGCTGCGCAGACACACAGACACACAATGCTCTGCATTGTACAGAGCAGAGCAAGGCTGGACACAAACTTTGGAAAAGAGTCTGGGACCACACATAGACTCTCACATATTTGGGAGTTCAATATTAACACCCCTCCTTCCAGATTCTGCAGTCATGCTACTGCTCTTCCTTAGTCACGCCATGACAGCATGTACGTCCCAAAATACAGCTAACATACAGAGACACCCTAGCAAGCAACCCAACAGACAAGTGTCTCTGAGGAAGCTGGTATTGGAACCTGATAATATGTTCCCTAAAGCTCCATCACTTGCCAGCTACACAGCTAAGTGCACCCTACCAGCCTTTCCAAAGCGTGAGGAGCAAAATGAAAAGCATGACATGCCAAGTCCATGTACTGGCCATAAGGTTTGTGATACTCTCTCCTCCCTCCTCTATCCCTGTAGAGGGGCCTTCATCTCATGCAGTCATCTGGGAGACCTTCTGGAAGGACTCATTCCCATGTGTAGGTCATGGCTAACCTAAGCTCATCTTGCATAAGCCAACATACCGAATCTCAGCTGTTAGCATGGCTGACGTTTCAGAGTTCTGTCTAAATAGGGGTATTAAGGTCCCTGCAATCCTATCCCCTTGCCCTTCAAATGATAGGCAAACACCTCTAAGTACATTGTAATTGATTTAGACACCATCTGATTCTTTGTTTATGTGAAGAGTTATAGATTTCTGGTTAGTCCCTGGCATGTTTATTTTGTAGATGGCTTGTTGTGAGGTTGGTCATTCATTCTAAAATTATCCTGTCCATTTGCTGATAGCTGCATCCACAAAAAGAGAGATCACAGATCCTTAGGCTGTAGCTGCTTTAGAGGAAAACCCTTGCTCTTAACTTGCACTGGATAACCCTACTCAAATCAGAAGGACTGCAAGGGCACATCCCAGAGACCAATGTCTGGTCCTTGCTTTTTCACATGAAAAGTGCACTGTCTCTTCCACATAATTTAAACCTGATGATCTGAGCAAGACACATTTACTTTGCTGTCATGCTTTGCTCATTAAATCCCTTGAATTACTTCATTTACTAACATACTTCTTTGAAATTAAATTATTACTTAACTAAATTTATTATTTAACTAAATTTATTAATTTACAATGGATGGTAGAAGAGAAAGACAGCTGTAGTGATTCCTTGCTGACAATCACCCAAACCACAGTGTGATAGTGGCAATGAAAAAGCACTGGATTTTGGGTGCTGCCAGCATGTTGCATATGCTCTGGACAAAGCAGCTAATGTGCCTCTCAGAAGGACATTTCTCCAAACTCGGAGGCAGATTTTCAGATTACTTAATTGTCCCCAGATGTTGCTTGTCCAAATGAATACAAGCCAGACCCCCTCAAGCACAGATTTAATGATGTGAACAGCACAGAGTAAGTATGGAAAGTCTGGGGTGATTCTTGCAGTATTTTATCTTCTAATTGACAGGATTAACAATGGATTCTGCCGGAAACCACTGAACTCTGAGCAACCAACTAAACAAATAGAGACAAAACAAATACTACTTTTGCTTCTTTATTCCTACCAGTCATTGAGGTGTGCTGAAGTTTTTTATTTAGTTTTTATTTAATAGGTTCATTAGAATGGCACAAACCAAGAAGAAGAGAAAACATGCTGGTGGCTCTTTGCAGTGCCCTGAAAGATAAATAAAAATAGCCTTTCCAAGAAATCCAGAGGGAGTTTTGCTCAGTATAAGACCAGAAGGAGGCTGTATGCTATTGAGGGTCTGATGGGAAACAGATTTCAGGGGCAACTTCTTCAGGGCACCCAGAAGACAGTCCTCCACCTAACCCTGGTCATTCTGGATGAACAACAGCTTGCTTAATCCTGCAAAAGTGCCTACTGCTGCCTTGAGAGTAGTTAGGAAAGATGGTATCTCCAGCAATTGCAATAAGCCAGAATGGAAATATTTGCTCAGGAATCAATGGTTCTACATCTGCTTGGTGTCCACTAAGTACCCAAGGGTCAATAATGGGGCCCAGTGAATTATACCCTCAGCCACAGTATATGAGTCATGGACCCTTTCTTTTCTACTTAGCCCTGGCAGACCCAATATTGAGTCAAGCTCAGCCTGCTCAGCTCATATGTCTTTTCTGCTGCAGGTAAGAAGTTGTCTCCTTCCCTCCTGATCAGCATTGGCATTGCTCAGGCAGGAATCAATATGCAACAGCGGATGAATCCTCACCAAGGCACAACAAAGAACGGTGCTTTATCTGGTGGTCTCATGATGCAGTTTGGGTCAAACAAACTCCTGTTGTCATGTCCAACATATTTTGTCCCTAAAGTGTGTGCTCTTGCTTCCCACCATGAGCTAGGTTTGAGCCCTTGCACTCAAGACAATAACATTGGCACTCCAATGAGATTTTTACAGTGCACAGTTTTAAATCTCCTCTTCAAATTGCATTAATTCTGTGAACTTACCATGTGGTGCTGTTACAGCTACAGCAGTTACAATCTGGAGTGAGTCCTTTGGAAATTAAATGGTATGGGAGATCCTTATTGTCAGGCAGATGGATGTGTACAGCATCATTCCTAACATATCTAGTGTAAATCTCACAGCACATTAAAATATGTAGCTCTATATTAGACCATCTGTGCTGCTTTCCTCCTTTACATTGGGTATTATAAAGCAGCAATGTGAAGGTCACCAGTGCAAGTGGGAGACTTTGCCACTGCCTCCAGCATTGGATTTTACAGGGGGAGATTTCCAGTCACAGGGCCAAGAATTTTCTGCAGTACCCAAGGGCTGCCGAGCTCTTCACCCACTTCTTGCTTTCATTTCTTACTAGCTTATATTTGCGAGAAAGCAGACAGTTTGCCAGATCCAGCCAGGCAAGGTTCTAGCATAAAGCATGCCTTCCTGCCATTTAGTTATTTGCATTTGTTGCATTCCTAATATTTACATTTTTTTTTTCTATAGGGTGGTGATACGTATTTGAACTGTCAGTAGTGCTGTGCTTTCCCAGACCTTTCATCTGAGTCTTGACAAGTTGAGTTTTTGAAGAGTTAAATGAGGAGAAAGTACCAATGATGTCAGCGACCAACATGGAAGTTTCACCACACTCTAGTTTGTATGATGTACACTGTTGAGTCTGATTTGTGACACAGCAAAATGACAGTGGCAATATTTGCTTATTTGCTCACTGAAACACTGTGTTTTACAGTGCTGAAGCAGTACAGCTTATACCTCTGCTTCTGCTGAAGTAGTTACTTGCATCAGAACAGAAGTGTAAATCCCTATTTTTATGCACTTACATTATTAACCTATCCTAGCAACTACTGTATGAGCACCTGTGATATACTGCATCACTTATCCCAAGGACAGGAATTGTTTTTATTTCTTCTGTTATGATTAACATATAAATCAGCATTGAGACTCTACTCAATAAACTGAAGTAATTTTTCTTCTGCAGCTAACACAAGCACTGGGGGTTTTGACATGGCTCAGAAATGGTTAAGCTCCTGTAGCTTAGCAACTCATCTGCAGTTAAGGGCATCTGTCTATAAAACGTCCTCCTCTATTAAGGGCTGTTTTGCTGACAGGTCCTAATGACTGCCATTAGTTGAGGTTTTGTTCCCAGACAATGACAGAGCTCCTTAGAGGCAGTGACTCTGCCAACACCTCCTGGGACCAGGGGACCATCACGTGCTTTCTGTGATGACACCAGCTCTCCAGAGTGGTAGCCGTGGGCTCACGGCAGGGCTTGGGGTGCCTATGGCAGAGCAGGCTGGTGGCCTGTACTTATTGACTGTATTTTGACAGCTGGAGCACTAAATACAGTGCTTCTGGGGGACTGGTAGTGGACGATACAATACCAAGAAATGCCGATATCTTTACATTTCACAAGTGTTCCTGAAAATTCTTGGAAAGGTAATTTGACTTGTGCCTGCAAATCTCCTTAGGCCTGCATAGCACTAACAGCTATGCTTGTACTCTGAACAAGTTGGATTTTGCTCTTTGCTAATCCGAAGGGAGTCAAGGGTGAAATTTCAACCAACTTTGTATTCCAATGGGGACTCCAGGGAGAAGTTGCAGTACCCTAAAGTGGGACAGCGGCATTCCAGAAACAACTCTTGTTCTCTCAGCACAGGAAACAAAATGGGCACCCTTGGAGCAAGACGTTTATTCCAAACATCAGACAGTTTCAGAGCTTGAAGCAACTCTTACTGGCTTCCAAGAAAATTTTACAAGAGTATTTTAAAGGAAGCCAGAAACTTTAAGGTAATGGTTGCCACTGGGCTTCTGACAAGCACCGGAAGGCAAGGAGAGCCTGGGAGAGTCAATCCAAACATCAAGGTTCATTTTAAGGCCAGAAGAAACCCCGTGCCATGTAATATTGTATTAACTTTTTCAGCTTTCACTTATCTAGCTTCATCTTCACACTGTTAGAATGATTAAAAAAAACTTTCAAGTATGGCTACAAGAGCAATAGCAAAATATGTTTTTCCTTCCCCATGCATCAGATCAAATGTACTGCTGAAATTTGCCAGGTTTCTTATAATTGATAGTATGATATTATTAGCTTTTGGTAGAATCATTACCAGGGTCTAGTCATGCTATTTACAGAGTCCATCACACTGTCAAGTCTTTGTTTGTATGATGAGGTGGTCTCTCATCAACAGTATCACCAATTTGAATTGAAAGCTGGGCTACAGTGGCCCATTATTGTTGGCTTGCTAGAGATCTGACATGACATAACAATTTCTTTTGCTGTAGATAAATAGCCCTGTAAATAATGTTACCAAAGCTCGCTGTAGCTTCAGGATGGATGTTTCCAGATATGGAAAACAAACATCTCAACTATGGTTTGTTGCTTTATTGCAAGAGATGCTGCCCATTGTTGAGCTTTGGCCTTTACATAGCAGTGGGAGGTCACTGTCCTGTGACTCCCTTTATATGACTTTGTTCAGAAAATATTTTTGACGATTGCTAAGATTACCCGTGATTCATGCCAATAAGGCCTAATTTGTCATACACAAACGTTTCCACTTTGTAGCAATTTCCCTGATCTCTGGGTAAAAGCAAAGAACATAGTGGAAGCTTTTGTTTTCCTTGAAAAGCAGAAGCATGTTAACTTTCAAGTTTTGCTTTTCATACTCCGCATCTCATAGGTAAAACTGGGACAACTCAACGGCATTGTCAAGCAGCCTGGATCAGAAAAAACAGGCATGCAGACAGGAATGACCTGATAGAAGAAAGAACCTAAAAGATTTTTTTTCTCATGCTTAGAATCTGCAATAAACATCGGGGATCTAGCCCTAGACTGGTATTACCAACATGGTCAGACAATAGTAAAGTTTGTTACAGCTAAAGAGATAAAGTTTAACTGACAGTAACCAATATGGGTAAGTGCAATGCATACTGCTCCAAGAGCAAATAGCAGCCAGCATGATGGGATTGACGAAGGCAAAAGTCAATCATGAGAACTGGAAAAGCCACCTGTATTAGATAAACACCTCAGCAAGATAGGGCTTGCTGGGATAGAGACAGTAAGAAATCCAAATTTTATCCCCAAATTGTGCAATTGCACTGTTTCCACATCCCGCCCTGCTGAATTCCTTAACCCTCACAGTCATCACTATCTCCCACCAAATTCTCTATCCTAATTTAATCACTAACAGTTGGACAAGGTGGGCTGTGTGTCAGAGCCCAAGCAGCCAGTTTCAGCAGGACTGCTTCTAGGTGAGCACTTAATCATGCCTGACAGCAGGCTGACTTCTACATCTTGCTACATGAAGAAGATGAAGGATCTATTCCAGAAGAAAAGTAGAATTATGCCAACAGCCCAGTGAAGCATTGTGTTCACATATAATGTATTGGTGCTGGTTTTAATCTGAAGAAGTATCTCATGTTGAAATGCTGGGGAAGAACTGTATATCTTTTTGATAATCAATGTTTCTTAGAGTAGAAGCCAAATCATAGCACCTGGCTATAAACACAGCTCCAGACAATAGACTGTGAAAAATAAATCAGGACATGGTTTCTCATTAGCTTAATTCCCACTGAACAAGAAAGTCCAGCCCTACTGCCTTCATTAACAGTCATTCCGTAATGACCCTGGACAAACCTTTCATCAGGACTTGGCCAAGGCACTGTATAGAACTTAAGGGCAAGATATTTCAGGTCCTTCAGATTCCACCAGCAGAACATTCCTTTATTATCGAGCCTGTTGGTAGCAGTGGCAGTCTGCACTGCATGGACCTAGTAAGTAGATTAGCATTTATGTCTCATTTAATAATTGTTACTCCTCTTAGTCTTCCTCACTTTTCACACTAACATTCTGATCAGAGGCCCTCAGAAGTACCCTCCCAGGACTGCAGGAGACAGTTTTGCTCTGGTTCACATGGTCTGTGTGGCAAGGCAGGCGTTCATGTGTGCTTTACTACTGATCCTAGCTGCACTGCCACAATACAGCTGGCAATCTCTTATTAGCTGGCAGAGGATTATCAGAGCTTTCCAACATGGAGAAAGCCTGGGGTGGACTAACATCACTTGTTTAACTGGGCCAGATTTCTCTGCATCCATGAAGGAGGAAGATTTGCCTCTAGGCTGTGGGAAGTAAGCCATCTACAGGAATGTCAGTGGTAAAAATGGAACAACTGCCAGTCTTGTACCCCCGAAGCACTTCATCTGAGGATGTAAGTATAGTCCTACTTGGAACACTGGTCACAAGGCAAGATGCAAACCTCCAGCCTTGCCTGGCTCAGACATCAGCAGCCACATTTTACCCATGAGGAGCTAGTGCAAACCAGGTGCTGTGCCAGGAGAAGCTCCTGGGATGGGCAGGGATGGTGGCAGAGATGAAATAAAAACTGAAATCAGGTGTTCATTAATGTCAGAGGCGAAAGTACAGGGCGGTAGTGGCAGCTCCTGGTGCATTAGCTGACCTGCTTGTAAATTCAGCACTAACAACTCCTTTCCAGGACAGCTTTGCAAGGTTTTTTTTTTTTTTTTTGCAAAGCTTTGCAAGCATTGCAAGGCTTTACCACTGAGATGAAAATATCAAAGTATCTCAGGAAACACTGACTTTGAGGAATGCAGTTGCAGCAGAGTTTCACTCAGGAAAGCAATGAGACAGCCTTTCCAGCACCAGCAAGCCTTTTGCATTCACACTACTCCATCACTTTCTATTACCAGAAGCATTTATTTCTCATCAAAGTGCTTCTAGCATCAGTACACATTTAAACCATACTATTTTTCAAATCAGGGTCTGAAAACAGCCTGTACCAAATTGTTTCCCCTATTTCCTCCTGCTAACCAGCATCTCATGGCTCAGCCATGTGTTCCCAAGCTACGAGCTTAGCTGCTCTTGTAAACCATGCTCCAAGCACATGTTCTTGCATGGGATGTTCATTATTATTTTCAGAATTATTTTATTGGTATATGTCCTCACTGCGTGCCCCCAAAGGGCTGCTTTCAGCAGGATTTCTACAAAGTTGCTTGATTGGCTTCAAGCTTTTTTGTGAGTTTACCCAATGCCAAGCTTGAAGCACTAAACCCATGCCAGGTAATTCATCATTTTTCCTTAAATGCTATAGACAGAATCATGCTCTTAGCTTGTCAGATAAAGGCCTGAGAATTGCTTTTCAGCCCACCTAATGAGGGTTTGTGTTTTTCTACGCTTGGGAGGATGGATGGTCTTAATTTCCAATTTCTTTCAAAGAGAGCAATTTTCTTTCACAAAAAAGACCAGGAATAATAGAATCAATGTGGCTTATTCTGAGTCACCCTTTAACCATTTGTACTGATGTTTTCTCTTTGTACATCTTCTGACTAAGACCCTGAGACTCAGAGTCCTCTTTAGCTGCTGCTGTACCTTTTCCCCTGCAGTGAGCTGTTTCTGCACCTAAGCGTTTCATGCACAATGAGCATCCATTCCCAGATATTCTGCAGGCTGACAGTCTCCTTAAATATTGCCCTCAAATTTGAGGTAGTCCAGACTGGGCTTTTCTATCCCAGATCTGCAGGACTTACCTACTTGATGTGAAGAAACCAAGGCATGGTGCACAAGGGACCCTGCAGGGAAAGAGCTTGCTTTCTTCTGTGCCTGGAAATCATCCAAGTGACAGCCCCATGCACAACACTACGGTGGAGGCTCTACAAGAGGTCCCTCAATCAGCCTGGCACTGCCCATATTTACCACTTCTGCACAAATATGCATGGGAATGACAGGGTTCCCCATTGTCCAATGTTTGGTCAAATGCTAAATATAAAGTTCTGTTCCACCACCATCTGCTTCTTGTTCTCTCCACCTTTGCTCCACATTTGCCACTGTTTCATCCCCAGCTGGAAACTTAGACTTTGAGGAGTGGCCAGTCACACAGACCACTGGATTCTGTCTGTTTCCTTGGATTGGCCTCCTAAGGGCATACAAAGGAATCACAGGGTAGGAAGAAAACAGAAGCTGACTCATATGCTGGATGCTCCTCTCTTGCTTCCTCTTCAATGAGGAGGCTCTAGTATCCCTGCCTTTCTCACTGCCAGTGGAAAACCTCTCTCACTTTCCCTCAGCTGAGTAAAACATAAACCTAAAAAGCAATGTCATGGTTCTCAGTTGAAAGAGCTCCAGACAGTAAAGGTAGATGCTGGAGCTACAGTTTATAATTGACTGTACCATGTGGCATGATTTCAATACTGAAACAGGGAATCCAGCAGTATCTCACTGATGTAAGCGATTGGTAAAATGCTGCCTTACAGAAGGAAAGTTTCCACTTTCCCATCTTTCCTACAAACTACAGCAAATATCAGCCAGATTTGGGCAGGCAGTGTAGTGGCCTAAGCAGCTTCTGAGCCTGACAGTTGCCCCAAATCAAGCACCACTGTGCAAGGAGCAATGCGTGTCCATCCACCTGTAGCTTGGCCTCCCTCATAAGGACACGCATCCCAGCCATGCCTGAGCAAAACCAGCCACTCTGGGACTGTGCTTCCATCTCCCTGGAAAGCCTTGGTGTACATTATCCCTCTGGATATCTTTGGAAGGTAATTTCTGATGTGATTTCATTGCCTTTCATTTTAAAGGAGAAAGTTGTCATGCTGCATGACTGGCTGCAAAGCTGTAACAGGGCACCAGGCATGGGAAGTGTTGTGATGCTGAGTATGGACACAGAAGGAGAAAGAAACTGCAGTTTATAACCATGAAAATCTTGTCACTGAGTATCCCTTTTCCCCCCGATTCAGGCACCAGCTGGAAGGTCATGATGGTGCTTGATGCAAACATGATAAACCACACCCTGAGGACCAGGGGCTGACAACTGTCATGTTAGTGAAAACTAGCAAGGAGTCCAAAGCGAAGGCAGTATGCTGTAGCAGGAAGAAAAAAGCAGCTTGCACATGCCAGCAGGCTGCGGCTTGTGCCTTGTGCTGCCACATGGGGAACAAACCCAGACTTCACAGAAGTCCCAAAAATCACAGCCAGGTTGAGGTTGGAAGGCACCTCTGGAGGGCATCTGGGCCAAGTCCCCTGCACAAGCACAGCCACCCAGAGCTAGTGGCCCAGGACTGGGTCCTGGGCAACGGACCATGACCATTGCTGCAGCCCTTCTCTAAACCAGACGAACCACGCAGGCCTCAGGAGGTGCTGCAGACACCGTCCCGCTAGCACGGCCCCAGGCAACGCATCACGTCCATCGTCCATCGCTGTAGCCCCTCTCCCACCAGGCTGACCCCCTAGGCCTGAGGGCCCAGCGGAGCTGGCAGGAAAAGGTGCGCCGAGCACCAGGAAAAGGGGGAGAAAGCAGCATGGGGGGGGATAATGATGCCAGCCGCATTGTTAATAACACTTAGACTCTTTCTGTCATTTTCGTGTCTTTATTTCCCAGGAGAGCTAGGTTTTCGAGTACTGAGCGGAGCCTTCTGGTCCCCGAGGGGCTTGGCCCAGCCTTCCTTTCGCCAGCTGCCGGGGCCGCCTTCCCGCATTAACGGCGCGGCGGCTTCTTGGCAGGTGCAGCAGAGTCCTCAGAGCTGCTAGCCTTCCTCTTCAGAGGGCGCCGGGGCCCCCGGCGTGAGCAGCCCCTGCCCTGGCTGGGAGCAGAGGCACCTGCCGCAGCCTCTCCCGGCTCCCTGTGCAGCTCTTCTTGCTCCCCTGGGACAGGAGCGGGGATGGAGCAGGGGCAGCCGGGACCCCCCTGAAGAGCCGCGGTCGAGGTGCCCGGGAGTTCACCTGTGACCGCTGCGGCTGCGCTGCTGGAGGGGGCTGGTGCAGGCACAGGAGTCCCTCCTCGGGAGGCAGCGGAGCTGGTGCTGGCCNTTCAAATTCGTCCCCCCGCAGCGAGTGCCGGATGGCGGTCACCCTCCTCTTGCAGAGGGGGCACTCGGGCTTGCTCTCTGCCCGCTGCCGGATACAGTTGAAACAGAAGCGGTGGAGGCACGGCACAGTACAGACTGCGTTGTCCCAGGTGCCAAGGCATATCGGGCAGCGGTCCTCCGAGGCCGTGGCCATGCTCAGCACACGCTGCGGTGGGCTGGGGAGAGTTGGTGGGGATGGACGACTCCTCCTCTCCAACGCTGCAGCGGCGGGTGTCCCGCTAGAAGAGGAAGAGAGGGCACGGTCACTGGCTGGCCCGGGGAGGGGTGGAAGAGCAGGTCCCTCAAGAAGGAAACGTGCCCATCTCCCCAGGGTGTAGCCTGCCCGCACAGCTCACCTCTGCTGCGGCGAGCGCGCCTCCTGGCTGCCCCGGCTGCCTGAACCAGGCAGGGCCAGGGAAAGTCCTGCAGTGGCTCTGGGGATGGGCACTGAGAGCTGCAGCCACCAGTGCCCAGGGCACAAGCCCCAGCACCCAGCCAAAGGCTTGCTCCGCACTCCCAGCCTCGCCGAAACACTCAGCTGGAGTGAAGGCACAAGCCGGCTGGGAGAGGATGGGCGCCCGAATAAGAGCAGCGGGGGCCGTGATGTCACAATGCGTAGCTAGGGGATGTCACAGTGCATGGCTGGGGGACATCACGGTCCATCACTGGGAGATGTCACCATGGCTGTCCTTGCCTGCAGCGCTCACCCCAGCAGCCCTGCAGTCCCAGCACACACCTCTTGGCTTACCATGATGCCACTGCCCTCTGTCTCCACATCTGTCATGTGCTTGGCATCAGTGCTACATGCCAACCACGGAGGCCTTGGCTGTGGCTTTCCGGGGCCCCATCAGCTCACTCTGGCCCGAGGTGGCACACGTCTCCAGGCACACACAGCAAGAGGGTTCCTGGGGAGTCCAGCACAAGAACAAGAAGTCCAGAACACAGCACTCTAGGTGTGGCCTTACCACTGCTGGATCACCTGGAGGATCACTTGCCTTGACCTACAGGCAATACTTTGCCATATGCAGCCCAGCATACCATTAGACTCCTTGGCAGCAAGGGTACATTGCCAGTTCTCATTCAACTTTGTGTCCATCAGGACCCCCAGGTACTATTCTGCAAAGCTACTTTCCAGACAGTTGGCCCCTAGCATGTCCTGATTCATAGAGTTTTTCCTTCCCAGGTACAGGACTTTGCACTTGCTCTTGCCAAGCTGTATAAGGTTCCTGTCAGCCTATTTCTCCAGCCTGTTGAGAAGGACAAGTAGAAGTAAGAAGAAGCATGAGATACCCATTTCCACTGATGTATACATTTGGAGAACCCTCCTGATGGATACGACACATCCCAAAGACATAAAATCCAGCCACTCTGTGTAAATCTCACCATCTGGTTAATCCTGTCCCACAAAGCCTTTTCAAAAAGTTACTACAAAATCTATGGGTTGGGCACAAACCTAGAGCTGTGCCATACAAATACAAAACCAGAAAACCACTCTCTGTTGACTGTAATAATTAGCTAATGCCATCTAAGGCATTGAGGCTCTTCATGTTTAACAGGTGTGTTAATGAGGGAGAAAACAGAACAAATGTTGGGAGTGTTTCTTAAGACACCCCTTTCTAACTACCTTCAGTGAAGAATGAAACTTCAAGAAAGATTACCCTGAAAATTCAGACACAAAAGAATATCTTAGATACGTGAAAGTGCACACATCACTCATAGTGCCCAAAGGCCATCATGGACTCCTAGGAAAGAATTGACATGTTTGAAGATCTGAGAGGAAAAAAGCAAATACACACCTGATTTCCAAAGGAAAGCAGCAGGATATAAAGAGTTACTTTTTAGAAGCTTTTTTTTGATAAATTAGTGCAACAACTATAAAGAGGGAAAATATCATTGCTTCTTGTTTGTAAACTTCCCAAGCTGCTTGGCTGGGTAAAGGGGAGCTGTATATCACTCTTGATGTCCTTGCAGGGATGAGCTGAAGGAAAGTAAAATCCAGGTTTGGTTTGACTTGGTGTGTTGCTAGTTTTGTGACTTTGATGTTTGTGTTAGTGAAAGAGAATAGAAAATCCTTGAAAGAGCACAATATAGCAGAGCAGGGTTTATTTCACACTAGAATTAAGAGACAATTATTATATGAAATGTTCACAAAGGAAAACAAAAGTTTATTTCAAGGGCTCCATAGCTCAGGGGTTAGAGCACTGGTCTAGTAAACCAGGGGTCGTGAGTTCAAATCTCACTGGAGCCTGGAGGGGGGGCTCTGTACCTCGTGCAAAGACCTGTGGCTTTATGTTTCTATTTTCTTCCAAAATGTTGCTGGTATAATTTTTTAGAGGACACACCCCAGCCTAGGTGAAATATAAACATCATAGAGCACCTATACCAAATAACAGGCAATGAGAAGCAGAGAAAAATAGCAATAGCCAGAGTGAAACCCTTTGAAGAATACCTCAAAATGTATTTAAAGTATAGCAATCAGAGATAGAAAATACCTAATAATGGGATTTAGAGCCTTCTGAGTCCTGCAAACGTTGGGAAGCTCATTGATGAAAAATTTGAAATGGCTGCTAGATATTTTCAGTCAGATTTGGCTCATCTCTTCATACTTCAGCAGGACAATCAAATTATGTCTCCAGAGCTCAGTAATTACAGAGCTGGCTAAAAAAATTATAAATACGGTTTGTGGAGGAATAGTAACACTGGTCTTCTTCAGAGTTCTTCTTGGGGGGGGGGCTGGAAAGTTATTTTAAGAAAAAAGATAAAAGCTAGGAATAAACCTATTTTGCTTCTTGAGTTCAATGGATTGCAGTCCAGATTTATGAGATTTCATACTCTGCCTTTGCACATTTCCCAGTTTTTTGCTCATTTTCAAATAGAATTCCTATTTTGTTCCATCAAAATGATCCAAACCAGTGATGTAAAAGGACATTTCTGAATTTGAAAAAAGCCTTTTCCATTTGAAGGAAAGAAGGCTCAAAAGCTTGAAACATTTTTGTCTTGTGGAGGTGGACACTAGGTGCCAGGAGGGACATAGCACTTTGGTCACCTCCTTTTAGCTTGTTTCCTTATAGTGCTGTTTTCCCAAAACAGCAAGCACATTACAGCTTTGGTGGGTTGGAGTGTTTTCTCCACATAAGAAGTGACCTGCAGGAATTTCCTAGCTTTCCTCTGTATATATCACAGTAAGGCTAAAGAAATAGAAGTTAGCAGGGTTCTCATTAATCTGCAACCTAACAAACTAGCAAAAGTTATTGTTATTGTAACCCAAGATACTGAAAAATGGACAGTTTTACTATAAGTCAATTTGTTTCTAGACTGTTGTGGCCATACATCTATTTACCCTGTCCCTCATTCCCATTTATCTCTTTGTTTTGCTTTCATATGACACTGCTGCACAATATCCAAGAAGATCTTTGTGGTTCAAGTTCACTTTTGCAATCAGGCTCATGGTTTCAGCTTAGCTGAGCCTGGTAGTGATGGAAATGATCCTTTGAAAAATTAATGTCTTTCATCTCTATGGAAAAATGACAAATGTTCAGGATATGTTTTGCTGAACTCTTAATCTAGATTGTACTCAATATTAATGTAAAAACTCCTTTCCCCAGTAACCCCGCTGCAATACATAACACCAAACATACTGATGCTACTTGTTAAACATGGGCCTGATGCAAAGATCACATTTAACAGTGACCATGTCATAGCTAAATCCTTTTGTATCAATCATCCATCTTTTTCTCTGCTGAAAACGGGGCTTTTCAAAGATAGAGATTAACAGGAGGGGCAAAGAGGGCAAAGTTATTTATATCCATATCCTGAAGCCCATGTAAATGTGGGAGGGAGGGAGGAAGGGTGCCTCTTCATCTGTGTCAAACTGTGAAATGGAAACACTACACATGCATTCAGAGATGCGGGAAAGGTTGTGTAGCTCTGCCACAAGGACTGTAACAAGGCTGATCCACTTGTGGGTTTACTCAGGAAGAGCACTTGCTCTTTAAAGTTGTGACCTGCCCTAATCCAGATCTAGACAGTCTTTCATTGCTTTGTTTAGGGAGATTTAAAGGTATCTTCCTGTATATCCCAGAAAACTTGTTTTTCATATATTTCTGAAAACTTCAGAATGCCATTTCTATTTTCAAAAAACATCCTAGGTTGCATTTCTCTGACATGCTTTTCTTTCCTGGGTGTCTTTCCAAGGGTTGCATCAAGCTGGACAGAGAAATTATTTATTCTAATATAAACAGCATTGAACTTCGTGGCCCAGCAGCCTGGATCATCAAGGTGCCAATGGTCATTCCCTAAATCCAAGGACCATGTTAGCAGGGCTGCATTTCTGCCTCTAGTTCAGTTCCAGTGAAGGCCACATATGCCTCAATTAATCCATTTCTTAAGTCATGTGGGAAACAACCAATACATAATTTAATCCAGGGAGGGAAACTTTGAGCAAGAACCAGTGAAAATGTTCCCATGTTTAAAGAGTTTTTAGATTTAGAAATACAATTTAGGCTAATGTTAAAATCTAACATACAAAAGTATCAAATGGCAGCCTTGTAGCCTCAAGCCAGAGGAAAAATATCTAACAAAATCAGTAAGACTGCAGAATTCAGAGTGGAGAAAAATCACCCAAATTCTTGTATTTTCCAGTTCTCCCATAATGAATACACTCAATCCCTTATTCAGAAAAAGATATTGTGGTTTTAACAAAAATGTTTTAAAAACACATATGAAATATTTTGCTTGCATCCTAGAGAAAGGCTGACTACAGCTATTGAAGGCTTCTGCTTGGCAGCCCTAGTCTACACCATTACCCTATAGCTGCAATATCCTCTTGCATCATGTCCCTGAGCTGTCTCCTCACTCAACCCCAGCTTTCCTACAGACCCTGAACCACACACCTACTTATAGTCAGATAAATCACACATTAAAATTCACAAACTGTGCAAAGAGGAGCTGGGCACCTTGCTCAGCTAGAGACAACTACACTATGGCTGCTACGGTGGGAGGAAACCCACCTGTTGATCTCCCAGTCCTTCTGCTGACATCTCTGTGGAATCCAAACTGGCATTTTGGGGAAAATCAACTGTAAACCCTAGGAAAAAATTGTTCACTCCAAATAGCTAGTAAAAAATAAAAAAGAGAGAGAATAGGAAATGCTAATAGGTTCATCCACAATTTGCAGTGGCCATGGATCAAAGTATCTCTTTCAAATGCAGAGAAGTCAAGTTTCCCTCATGACTGGAGGACAGACAGTCTTCAATAATAGCTATATGCACCTGTCTGCCAGGCACAGGGAGCTCCACAGTATCCACGGGGAAATCTATGCACATCCTACATATCATCCAACCAGTGGAGATTTCTCCACTGCCTTGGTGCAAAATTTTTCCCACAGAGATTGTCATCTCTTGGAGCTGGTGCAATTACTATCTGCTTCTCCTGAACTCCAAGGCCTGAAAAAAACATAAAATCTGTTAATGCAACAGCTTCAGTGAGACCTTCTGGCTGCCCAGAAAGGCTGACTGCAAAGACACCATACACTAAAACTGAGGTGAATGTGGCCTTGGTGCTCCCCAAGTCTGCCAGCTGCCAGCACCACATACTTACATGGCATCTTCCCAGAAGCCTTGAAAATCTTGGTGACCTATAACCAACTGCCCATTTCTTTCATATACATGAGCCTTTTACAAACACAGCAGCCCTGGCAGCTGAAAAAGGTCATCTCCATGCTGCAGACAGGCACAGCAGCTCATAATCAAAAGCTTCTGGACAATATCACCATATCAGAAATATTTCTGCATGAATGTGTGGAAAGGATTACACCCTGATTCAAGGAGAAGACCCCAAAATAGCAGTCCACATGAGGATGAGAGCACCCACGGCCAGGTAACAGCACTGGCAACTTGTCTCAAAGCCATAGACTGATGGGGCAGGTTTTCAGGACTCTTCCTTACATCTAGTGTGGTTTGCACAACACCGGGCTTCTGGAAATGTTGCAACATCCCAGTCTCTTACTGATTGTGGTGCTCACCCTTCCAATTTCCATATATACTGAACAGACTAGGAAACCTTGTCTTCTAAATGGCAGGTCCCTCAGGTTTTAATACTGGCATTATAGTTCTTCTGGACTCAGTGAGTGAGATACCATTGACCCGATCAGGGCAGTTTGAATATGAGGTGTATATATATATGAAAGACCTGGAAAAAGATATAAGATTGTTATAGTTACTGCAAATTTAACCAAACTATAAAAAGCCAACCATATCTGCTTTCACCTAGGCACCTTGCCATGCAAATAAGAACTAAAGGCAGATCCGGGGTGGGGGTAGGAGTCTGCTGTGAGAATACAGCAGAGGAACAGAGGGTCTGCCTTAGATGAGGAGATGTAAGGAGTTTATTGTGTTTAGTCTCACAACAGGAAGGCTGAAAGCAGACATGACTAGCTCATATAAATGCCACAGGGGTAAACAACTAGAAGGAGAAAGAATTATTTAAACTAAGTTACGTCATTAACATGAACGAATATATTAGGCTGGAATTTAAAAACGATCTCTAAAAATCAGAGGAGTAATTTTTTCAAGCAGTCTAAGCAACAGGAGGAGGAAACCCCACGAGAGGTCAGAAAGGGCACCATCAGGTTATGGAGGATCTTGATAGCACAGCTAGACTCCAAGAGCCGTGAAATCCCATCCTGTACTCTGTTCATCAGTGATATGAACTTGTCTAAGTTCAGCAGCGTCCTGTGTTGTGTGAATACTTGTCTATATCCATGTGTGTTTTTATCAGTCTTTTAAGTAACTTGTTTCTCCAAATGCTTCTTCCATTTCCAGAAAGGAGGTAATGACTTTAGGCCTACTTTCTCCTCCACCCTGGAGAGCTTGTGATGTACTTGTTGGTTATCTCACCTCACCCCTGCTTGTTAGGGAAACAGTTCATTCCCTGTGCAGCAAGCCTAGTTAGAGAGCTCAGTTGCTCTAATAATGGTCATCTATTTATAGCCTTTTATAATTTGTTTCGTGACAAAGAGTTTCTGCAAGATGCTCCTTGATTCTTGCAAGTTTGTAATGATTTTTCCCTTCCTGTGTTATTGAAAGTAGCTTTTGTGCTCAGAAAAATGATGGTAATAAAAGCCATTTCATGTGTTCAGAGTAAATGACAGGGACTTTAATAGGTTTTTGATGAAAGCTTAGAATTTCTCTTTGTTTTCCTTCAATTCTTTTCAATCTTCTGGGTCGATGAGCCTGGCTTACCCTAAAACTTGTAAGAGCAGAACAGGGACAGAGTAAAACAATCTTGATGTTGTACAGCCTTGCCTATTGCTAGCACAGCAGCTCAGTCCCCTGCCCAGAGCCTCTGGTGATGGCACACTGCAAACAGCAGAAGGGCAAAGTCTGGAGATGGCACTGGCTATGCTCTAATTTGCTGATTCCATAACTGTCTTCCACCAGGTATAACAATATAATTATTTCTGTTAGGCCAGCTATTAAATTTTGTTGGAATTGATACAACTGGCCTGATGAAATACTCTCCAACCCTTTCCTCCCATATATCTCTGTACTATCATAGCTACCACTACATTTCTATTGCCATGGTGGACTGTAGTGCACAACTGCATCATTTTTACTCCAGAAGAGGGTCCCCGGGTTTTCTCAATTTTCTACTTTATTTTTAATCTGAAGGAGAGTTTTTCTCTCCATGTATCTCCAGGTGAAAACTCTGGTGGCCTGTCCTACCTGCAGTGCTGTAGGGAGAATGTCAAAGCAGAGGGAGAAGTCTTTCTCTTTGCTGTCCGTGTGCCAAGGCTGAGACTTATCACAGCGTGCTCCCCCTGCCCCCTGCTTTGTGGGGGGAAACAGGACTGGGAGAGTCAAGTTCTGAAGCCACAGACATACCCTTGCTCTCTTCCAAACTGAGTGAGGCCTCATTAAGCAGTGGACTGTGGGATTTCATTAGTCAAGCTTCAGGTTCACACTTCTGTGGTTGTCCTCTTCTTACCTGGTCACAACTGTTTCTGGAGTTTCTTCACAGTTGAAGCTTTCAGGAATTTTCTGATGGGCTCCAGCTTTGTTGCTCTTCCAGAGCCAGTCCATAGCCCTACACCACCAATCTGCCTTTCCTCATTTCCCAGCTTTTGCTTTTTGCCTTTTTGCTTTGACTCCCCCTTCCTGGGCATTCACCGTTGGTGACCCATGCATCTCAATATGCACTTCTAGGTGCCAGCTGGGACTTCCCAGGCATCCCAGCAGACAGAAGACCTTGCTGGAAGTGGAAGGTGCACAGAACCATTTCTGCAGAACCATTCTGTCAGTGAAATGTGTCTGGGACCACCAGGAGGCATTAGTCCTCCACCAAGGGCAAGCAGGTGTTGGGAAAGCCTTGCATGACTGCTCAGCTCTGGAAGTCTTGTCCCCAACCTGGCTATAGTGCCCAGCAACACCTTTCGAGTTAACAACAGTTACAGAAAAGATGGAGCATTAGCACCAGTATCAAACCTGGTGTCTCGAAAATCTCGTCTAACTCGGTTTGATCTGGCCTGTCTTGCATTAAGTCAGTGCTGCGGCTCTCCCCGTTACCATGAGAGGGCAGCACCTGGGCTTTACGGAAGAGTTCCTGGGTATTAAGCTTCCAGCAAAGATGCATCAGGCTCCCTGGAAAACATTCAGCAAATCTACAGAGAATTCTTCTTTTTCTTCAAGTCTCAGACTCAGTTACGCAGATGACAGGTCCAAACTAAACCCTTCACACAGCTTTCCTTCACAGTTGAGCTGTTTGCTTCTTTGTATAATCCATTTCACAACAGGATCTCAAATTGCCAAGAAATTCTCTTACTTCCGTTCAGGATGGAGGTGAATTGCATTTTGTTTTGTTTTCTCAGCTGTTGTAACCAAAGCATTTGAAGAATTTGTGGAGACCGGAGAGGGATTATGAGTCTAAGTCTCCAGTCAGGCCTTTGGGTTTCCTATACGCCCACTGTATATTCCCCAGCTGTAATTCTCCAGCTCGTCACCAGCAACAAACCTGAACGATGAAGTCCACAGCATGATTAGGGAGTTTGGTATTTGCTTCCTTTCTCAAGTGAGCCTTATGTTTCCTTTCTCAGGAAGGCAGAGCTGCTTGAAGTGTATGTTTGCTTTAATTTTACCTGGCTTCTCTCCTTCCCCCTCTGCAGCAGTGGGAGCAGCAGGATCCAATCTGCAGAGAAACAGCACAGTACTGAATAGCTCAGCGTATGCTGTAGTACAGAGAATGCTTTCATAGAGTTGAACACAAACAAGCTGTTCTCTGTATTTGGGTGTTTCTGGCTGGAAAGCAAAAGAGCAATTTCAGTAGACACTATACATCACATGATTGTCCATCTGAATGCTTCCAGGGGGTGGCACATTCACTTTTGAAAAAAAACATGTTCTAGAAGTTACTCTGTTTTTGTTTGTAGAGGTAATTTTCCTGGGAACCATACAAGAACTTCCTCATTCAAATACAATTGACTGTGACTATGCAGCTGCATTGATGGTGGTGGAAAGCAGCATAATTATATTGCCATTGATGCTTTGCTGGGCACATCCTAAGGATCCACTGCATGTCCTTTTCAAGGCTGAGACCAGTAGACTCCTATACCAAAAAGATGTGAATGTGAGGGGTTGAGAAGCTAAAGGATTATTTTCAAGGAGTTCATTTTCTGCCATGAAATTAATAGACTGAACATAAATGAAAGAGGATGAATAACCCCAAAGGGAACAGAATGAACCTTTTCAAATGGTTTCATTGGCAATGAACTTTTTTCACAATAACTGGTTGTCTCA
The DNA here is from genome assembly GCA_013400535.1 of Scopus umbretta. Taxonomy (NCBI): domain Eukaryota; kingdom Metazoa; phylum Chordata; class Aves; order Pelecaniformes; family Scopidae; genus Scopus; species Scopus umbretta. The sequence goes on from VZTL01041637.1 coordinate 23,336, forward strand.
TTTGATTTTGAAATGAGCAGTCAGAACTGAAACAAAGCTGTGGGTTTTTTCTGAGTGGGAACTGAAATGTTAGATTCTCTGCTGACTTGTGCTGGCCCTGTAGTCAAATGTGATATTCCCCCCGGCATTTCAAAGTGTTAACAAAGTCCAGAGACGACCTCGACTCTTGTCTTATATTTCATGGAACACTAATGGCAAATTCAGCCCCCTGGCCCCAGCCAAGCAGATGGACAAAATGCAGCCTTGGCTCCATTTCAACCCCTTTTATAGCAGAGCCTCAGCTGGTGCACACCATCACACCTTGAGACACTACAGCCATTTTCCTCAGCGGAGACCTGCTTTTCTAAGTGAAAACATTGTATGTTCTGAGGCTTTGCCCCCAAGCTATATTTTATACTCATTGCAGTCCTGAGTCCAGTCCTGGACCTAGTCCAGACCCTGGACCTTATCCAGAATCTCTTCTGCATTAGAACCACCCCTGAATCAAGTTACACCTTTTTCTGTGCTGGATACTGCCATGCCCCATAGGTCCATCTGTGCCATACACCATTAGATTTGGTGCTGTTGTTGTACCTCTAAGCTTGCACTTGAGTGGGAAGTGTTCCCATAGAAGCATTGCTGGTGGGACTCAGGCAGGATTCCTCCTGTCTTGCTGGACACTATTGTCTTTCCACAGGCATTGGAACAAGGTCATACCCTTTCTGCAAGGTGAGAGGAGTGAGCACTGAAATTATATATTCTGATAGCAACCAATCATTTATGCCCTTTCCTTCTGGCTCCACTAATTTAAGCTATGCTCTGTTCTACAGCTTCTATTTTCTCCTGTACCATAGCTCTCCTCTGTGGCTTCCGACCATTTAGTTTCATCAGAATTTCAGAAGTAGAGAATTAATCAAACACTGAGGTAGTGACTCATGCTAGAAATTGCTACTTTTACACATTCCCCATCTAGAATACAAACAAGATCTCCTTGGGATCTCATGGGGGAAGATGCTGGTGTCAAATGCAAAGATCATGAGCTGTCTACTCTATTAAGCTTCAAGCAGAAATATTCATCTAATTGTCTAGAAGTCAAAGGCAGACATAGTTTTGGGTGCACAAGGCAAAGCAGGAGGAAATGGTATCCACCACTGTTTCCACATGCTGGAGGTTTAGGTCAAGAAAACCTTGGTTATTTCTCAGCTGGACAGATGCTAGTCACCCCATACACAGACAGGCAGTTTGGCAGTAAAGCAGCCTGAAACTCAGGGAATGCAAGGCAGTAAGTGACCCCAGGTGAGGACGCAAGGACAGATTTAGCAGGCTGCAACTTTTAAGCAGTCTAGCTGCAGAACATTGCCAAACAGGAGCACCATGCCCACACTTCTCCTGATCCCCTGCAAGCAAGACACTGACAGCTGTGCTTGGAGTGAGAATTAAGACAACACCAAGATTTGGGTTCACACAAACATTTAGGAATTGAAGTGCTGATTTAGAGGCTTGCATCAAATGGATGAGGTTGTAAAATCATGTAGGGGTGACTGGGAACAGGTTGTCTCCTAGACCCCCCCATAGGACATGGGGGTCTTGGAGGTGAACATGCACCAAACAGCAAGCCCAGCTTTGAGGTTGATTCAGCTTGAGTATCAAATGGAAAATGGAAAAGATTTTTGTGTAATACATAGGAAAACAGCTGTCCAGTACAGTGTCCATAGGGTTTTTCTCTTCATTTTCTTGGTAATGACTCCTGAGCACAGTGTCCTCACAGAACCAGTGCAGCTGGAAAGGTCTTATGTTCCTCTGCAGACCACAGAGCATTCAGGCATTTGGGATTTCATTTACTCACTTTCAGTTCACCTCTCACACCACATTCCCATCTCACAGCTAATGCTGAGCTAAAAATGTCCGGGGCTTCCAGGCTGGAAGGAGTGGGCTGTGCCCCTGCTGCTTCCCCACAAGCTCCCTGTGCAGTGTTGGGATACTGGGGGCAAAAGGCATCACAGAGGGAAACCAAATACAGCAGAACTGCGTGTTTCACAAAACAGGATGAGCCAAGCATAACTCAATTGCATGGAGCAAGAAAACCAAAAGCAAAAGTGTTTCCCTGAGCAAATCCAAAGTTGTCCTGGTTGTGAGCATCTGCATGTGGCAGGAGGTCTGTGGGAGCTGCAGCAGGTATCTTAAGCAGCCACCAAAACACAAAACATGCAGCACAAACGACCACACTGAGGTCAACACTCAAAGAATAATCAGTTCACCCTTTCCCAGCCACTATTCAGAAAAGCATTTGAACTGCTTGAACCCTGACACAGCAGTAAAGGGACCCCCCAAGAAGCTCAGCTGTGTTCAGAGAAAGATCCAGCTACCTAAACTGTAGATAGTTATGAGAGAGGCACCCATGTGAAAATCCTGCCCAAGACTATGCAGGGGGCAGTGGGAGCAGGGGAAAGCAGCCCCATATCTTTTCAAAACAAGCATGGGCATTCCTGACCCCTTACCCTGAGCACAGGGGAATGGAAACAATGAGAAATCCTAAAAATTTCTGGCCACACATAGCAGCTTGCAGGAACCATAGTAGAGAAGTGAGAGGTGAATGAAGAATGGCTGCAACAGAGCCGGGGGGTGGCGGGATGCAGAAGCCCAAGGGCAGTGAGAAAGCCAGTGTGGGCTTTGGGCAATACAACTGCTAGAAGTCATGAGTCAAGTACCTGGAAGCCCTGTTTCCTGTCATTACAGCCTAAAAATCCCCTTGTGGGTGTTTCCTGCTGCTCGACTATTCAGGTTGATGCAGCCACCTGCCACCCTTCCCCATATTGTGCTGGGCAGTGGATGGAGGATGTCACTGGCCAAGAATTCCTTAGCCGGCAAGAAAATGCCATAGGCTTTCAGTTCTTTTACAAGCTGCTGTGGAGTTACAAAGGCAGAATAATGGGTGGAAACGAATTTGCCAGGTGCATCCTGCAGGCAAAGAGATGCATCAGAGCCAGGCATCAGTGGCAAGACCGGTCACATCAACCGCTGAAACACTTCCATGGAGGGAGCTCAGCAGGACCAGGACTCAGATGTCAGCAGAGAGGTGGCTGCTCTTGACCTTCTTGAGGGGAAGGTCTGTGGGAGATCCTTGAAGTTGGACTAGAGCCCTCCAGACATCCTTCCCAACCTTGGTCATTCAGTGGTGCTGTGATTTACTGAAGCAGATCCACTGGCAGCAAAGATCTGCCCAGTGCTTTGTTTGCAAGACAGGAACTATGTTGTTGTGACAGTGCACCAATTGTCCAAATCTCGTGCATTTACTCCAGGATTTCAGTGGATGTTCAAACAGCACTGAGTTATTTACCAAATCAGCCTACAAACCACCCACATATTCCATTTCATGTTCTTTTTCATTTAGAAACCTGTTTCTAAATACATGTTTCCTCTGACCCAGTGTGTATGAGCAGGTCACTTCTAGAACCCATCGTCCTCTGAATTCAGAAGTCTCCACTTAGCCTCTAGACATGCCCAACATGGGGTCCAACAGCATCTTCAGCAGCTCCTGCCTACTCTTCTTGGAGTTTGGCCATAACCACTCCTGTCCCCTCCTCCTCTGCATTTTTGGCCCTTTTTTCTCCTCTCTCCCTCCCTGCAGCAGAGTGAGCAACTGCTGTGGAGAGCTGCAGAAGGTCAGCAGCTTTCCATTAGCAACACACAGACCAATGGGCCCAGCAAGCACCCTACTCCACTTGCACCAGTAGATCCTTCCTTGCCAGCGCTGTCAACAGCATTAGCATGTTGCATGGCAAGTGCCAGCAATGGCCTGAACTGTCCCCATTGAGGCACAATGAAATGTGCCCAACAGCTGCAGATGGGTCAAAGAGAGGATACCTCGAGGCTCTAGGAGATCCCAGTTACACATATCTGTGCCAAACAAGATTAGTGTCAGCTGACATTTCAGCTGGCTTTTTGGGTATCCACAAAAGTTGCTTTGTTCCCTGTACTTGGGGCGCAGCCCTGCCCCTCACTGCCATGCTGGGCTCCCTGCCCCATCAATTCCAGCACATTGAACAGCCTCCATCCAGGCAGGAGGGAAAATGGAGGCTGGAGATGCTCTCCCTCCCTCCATCCCTTCCCAGGATGCCTTCCCCAAAATACTAGGATATGGGAGGATGGGGGAGGTCCATGGGGAGAAGGAAGGAAGCAGTGGGAGGAGGGAGCTGCTCAGGGTGATCTTTCTTCTCTGAAACAGAGCCAACTAGTAAAGAGGAATTACAGGGAGAGAGACATTGGCCACATGCACAGCTCCTTTTACAAGACTGCAGTAAAGTGTCAGACAGGACATTGATACCGCTTTGGCTAGCAGTGTGAAGTAAGAACTGAGTGGTTTTGTCCAGTGCTGCTGCAAGTGCAGTTTTAGGAGGGGAAGGACTTTGTCTGAGCAATTCCACAAGAGGGAAGAAAGCCAAAAGAGCAAATGGACTTGGACCAGCTTTTTCTATTTTGACTCATTTGTTACAGAAGTATCAGAAATGCTGGAAGCTGGAAAGCTTCAATAAGTAAAGACTATTGCCAAGGCTTATGTTTTCCTGCAATGTTTGAAATTTTGCTTCAGGAGTCACAGGATTACATAAGGTTCCTCATTTTTGCTAAATAAAAATATTCTTGTAATGGAAAGAACCTTTCACAGAAAATATGATGTAAGGAGGAACCTGAAAACACAGAAACTGGAAGGTAAAGAAAAACCCAGGATCTATTCTCTGAAAATATGACACAATAGTAAAGCAAAATTTATGATCTAGGGGAGTGTGTCATGATTTTCAATCATGCCATGGTTAGCATAATGGATACTAGCACCTCTTGCAGCTCTACACTACAATCTTGAAGTTCAGTCTTCAGAACATAAAGATTTTTGTTCAGTTTCTTTTCTTTTTCTTCACAGCAGATGTTCTGTATATTTAAAAACACCAGTTTGAGGACTTTGTCCCTCCATCATACTCACAGTTGGGTGTCTCTAGGTATCCTGATTCTCCCTCCTCTTGACTTGTAGGGCATGCTTCCAGGGAGACAATATCTCCCCTATGAAACTATACACTAAGCAAGAAAGAAGCCTGTGCATTGCACCTCTCTATTCCCAGCCCTCCCTCAGGGCTCACTCCAGCTCTTTGGAGCTCTCCTTCAGGCTCTGAAAGCCCTGACTTATAATGACCCCAAGTTGGAGATGACCCATTATGGGCCATGACATGCCAGTCAGGGACCCACTGTCACAAACACAGGGTCTGGCATTTGTAGTTCACTGAGTCCAGCTGGCTCTGCAAGGGAGTTGTGACACCCCAGCTTGTGGCCCAGACTGGCTCCACAGGGCTCATGCTGCTCGATTCACAGCCCTGCATCATAAACTGTTGGACCACATGTTTCCCTTTAGCGCTGAAACTATGAGGCAGCAGTGCTGAGAGCCCTTCAAACCCCCACGATGCTGTTACATGACTTCAAAAAAATTCCCTGCGGGCACTTCACAAGAAAACTGAAAAGCAAATAGAGGGCAGCCGCAGCTAGGACAAGGAGTTCTGTGCTGAAAATAGGAGGCTTAGGAGGAATTGAGGGGATATCAGGAGTGATATCTCTTCATCTGAGATTCCTAAGCTCCAATGAAGCAAGCAGGGAAATAAGTGAAATTCCACAGCAAAGAACCACCTTTTCATCCTGCTTGTCACATCTGGTTTCTCCAGCATCCAACTGGCAGTGAAGCCTTTCCTCACCTTCAGAGGCGTGTGGCAGTGGTGCCTTCCCAGCTGTGCTCTGCAGAGACCTTTGGGAGAGGATACGGGGCAATGGGGAACTGCAGAGTCTGTGCAGGGTGACAGGGAGACCCCCATCCCTCCTTGCCCCCTGCTACCCAGGCTGCCATAAGCTCCAGCCCTGCTTGAAAGACCTGGCAAACACATGTGCATCTCTGCACAGAAACAGATCCCACACCCAAGCCCAGAAAAAATGAGAACGGATAGCTGAAGAGCAGGCTTCAGCAAAAGCAGGAAAATGAAGCCAGTCAGTTAATGCACAGAAACCACCAGCATTAGAAAGCAGTCCCCCACCATGGCTGTGAACATCAACATAACTGCATTAAATACAACCCCATGGCATCTGTGGGTGATATTCTACATGCTCCCTTCTTATGAGAAAGGAAAGCAAGCCAAATCAATTGTACCTGGAGCTAAAAAAATTATTTCAACTAATTGCACAATGTCATCTTTATTATATTCCCTCAAAAAAAATCAGGTCACCAGCAAACAAGAATTCCATTTTTTCCTTTTTGTTGTCTATCGCATCCCACTCCAGCAGAAAGCAAGAGGCTCCAATGTGGGTGAAAAGCAGCAACACCCACAAGCAGCCGCTCACCCATCACAGCTGCTGGGGGCTTCGCTGTAAACATACACCTACTAAGGCTGTTGGGGGCTGGCAGGAGCGAGTGAAAAGAGAGTTTTGTCTTTCAAACTGTGGCACAGTGCAAATTAATGCAGTGGAAAGGCCACAGATAAGACCCCGATGAGGTGCTGAGTCTGGTGATCACCATGATATTTTTATCTTGTGGTTAGATTGTAGTTCAGTAAAGTGGGAGCCAGGGAGGCTTTGAATGAGGGTCATAATTTACATCCTAGCAAAACTGGCAGAAAACCAACATAAAAAATGGCATTTCACTTCTCACACATGCTTCTGCCTGCACAGGTACTGCACTCTGCAGTCCCTACCTGGGGTGGGTTCCCATCCCACTGAGAGCTCCCCCTTAAGAGCTGATTGCAGGGTATAGGATACCTGGGTGAGCCAGGAAAAGGAGGGAGGTAAGTGCAAGGGACCTTTCCTGGCAAAGGCAGAAGTTTTGCTGATGGATTTGGGCATGTCTCTGTGCAGAGGTTGGCCAAAGACCCACCATTAACGATCACAGGGGCTGATGTGAACCCTCAAACAGTCACAGCTGCAGTAGCTGTAAAAAGCTTCAAAACCATATTCATTTTGTGTACTAAAGACATTTCTGCTTGCAGCTCCAGCACTGGCCTCCATCTCACATGCCTGTAGGAGACCTCACCTCCATGTCCCTTCCCTGGCACGAGATGGATGCAAGGACATCCATTTTAGTCCTCAAAGCCAAGCTGAAGTTCTCCATGACTTTCCCTTGTCAGTGTGTAACATCCACCTGGAAAATAAGCTTTCTCCTTTGCTATTTTCCTTGTATTCAGTGAATTTAGGTTAGGGTAAGGTCATAGTTGACATTATGACTAAAAGTGTACATCAAGGATTAGGGACTACAGTTGGAGTTAATCTGGGTTAGGATAAAGATATGAGTTTCAAGAGATAACTGCCTTTGGGTCAGAATTAAATTTGAAATAACTTGAAGGATGAGGCTGGTATTAAGGTTAGATATGATTAACCATTGCATTATAATCTAGAGCTGATTTAAGAGTTCAGTTTGAATCTAATTATAATTAGAACTATTATTTGGCATACACACTGTGATTCCTGACCAGGGGAGATATTTGTATCAGCATCTCATACTCTCTGCAGCTGCATTTCCAGCTGATGCCACTGTTTCAGTGCTTACCATGAGGGTGGAAGAGCCCAGCCCCTCTGCCAGCTCTTGCCATTTGCTCTGTGGCACAGGATTACCCAAATCCATGTGCTCATGCAGAGGGATACTGCTCCCTTACCCCTTTGGTAGCGGTATCCCCAGCTGGAGTGCTCCTTACTCATTCAACAACAATCCCAATGGCGGGAGACAATCAGACATGAGAAGGACCAGATGATCTCCTTGGTCTCCACCTCAACTCCCCACCAAGGCTATGGGCTCCTGGGAGGAAGCCTCCTTCCCACCCATGTGTCATGGGTGATGAGTGATGACTCATGGGCAATGCTCCTCAGAGGGTCCCCAAACAGATGACATGCTCCTACCACATGTGTGGACCTTCCTATTGAAACCAAAAGAGATCCCTAAGCCCAATAAGCAACTTTATGCACACCAAAAATTCACAGCTTAATAACAGGAGCTGCTGTCTGTTACTGTAGAGATAGCCTCAGAAATATGAAATCCCTGATGCCACCAGGCCAAAAGCACTTGAGAGTTATGCTAGTTGTAAGATTACAAACACAGATGCTGTTTTGGTTGCAATCCATATTTTTGTTTTATGAGGCACACAAAGTATAAATGAAGTGTGGTTTTGTTTATAATATGCTGACACCTTCCCAGGTTTCCAGCCATTCAAAGCATGTCAGGGGAAATATCTGATCATTTAAATCTATTTTCCATTCTATGCCTAAGCTTTTATGAATAAAACCAATGACAGTTATTTAGAAATATCTCTTTTCCATATATACAATACCTTCTCTGTGCAAAAAAAACCCCCTCTTGATGTTTAGTCAGTGTTATTTTATTCAGTTGCAGTAAAAGCATGGAAGAGAAAACTTAGTAGGTTGTTTATTACCATGGATGTTATTTTTTGTACTTTACAGGATGCATTTTCTGTCAGAATTTGTAAAATATTAATCAAACAAAGAGAAAACAGTACAGAAACTACAACTTGAAATGAAGGTGATTTCACAGCAACACTAAATCCATAATGGTGCATTCACCATCTTTTTCTGTCAACTATGCCACCTAAATGTTTCATTTACAGAAGGTTTGCTTTTGTTTTGGTATTTCTTGACATTTTATTGTCTCAGTTTCATTGAAATGAGAACAAAGGAGAGAAACTCTCAGTGAATAACAATGTTAAGAAGCAATTAGCCAGTAGAAATCAAAACAGATGATCATGCGATTAAAGTATGTGACAATTCACATGCACAAGAGGGAAGAGCTACACTTCAGCAGACAATATTTAAACCAGTGTATTTCATATACTACTTGTCATACTCATTGCACAGACTACAATTCTTACAGAGTGAGGGAAGGATGAGGTGGGAAGTTGCCTGTATTATGCATCGTTGCCATCTCCCCCCATGTCTCACTACCCAGGCTGTTTGTCCCAGGACCATGTCCATCTGTCCAAAGGAAGGCCGCCCATGTTAGATTGCTTTCCACCAGAAATGAGTGCTAAATGAACATACAGTCTGTGTTTTGTGTTTGCCCATTGTCAGACCTCTCCAAGTACTTACATTGGATCCACTTGGCAATTTCAACTGGATCTGATGGGAGGAAATGAATTCAGAGTTTCTGGGTTTGTTCAGTCTTATGAGACTTAGCAATCAATGGAGGAAGTAAATCCAAACTGATTCCCACTCCGAAGGGATGGCAGAGATGTTCAGCATTGCACAAGTGGTGTACAGTACATTCCTGGTTCCCACCTCTGGCTCCTGACGAGAATCATGAAAAGGTAGGCATGATGCAGGGGAGAAGCTGACAACACTCTGCTGGCAGAGCAGTGCGTGGAGGGAGACTACTACCAAGAGACCTGGGGCATGTGCAGAGCCTGGGAGTTTTTTAAATGGACATGGGAAAATAAGGTATTATGAGATGTGCAGAGCATGGCAAGATGAATTCCACCTCAGATGGCTGAACTGCTTTCACAAAACACTGTACTGGAAAGTGTGAGGGTTTTGTGAAGAAAAAAAAAAAATTGTGGAAAAGGAAATCTGAAGTGATTGGGTTTATGATTTTGTTTGAAAACCAAACCACAAATTCTAACTTTTTTACAGCAATTTGACCGTTCTATGACCAAAAATATCTTTTATTGAGCTCCAAGGTGAGGAGAGTCCTGCTCAAAAGAAACAGTTAGCAAAGATAATCAAGTTTGGTTTCCTAACTGCAGTGTCTAAAATGCATGTGTCTACAGCATGCTATGTGTCACACCCCCGTGGCAGTCAGAAGAGACTCAGTCACACAAACAGTGCAGTCTGGGGGACTCAGCTCACCCAGGGGGGACTCTCATATCCCACATGGCAAAGGTTTCCATCACTACAGAAGATGCCTGGGCCCATGGATCTGATGGAGACCTCCATTTTGTGGACACCTACAGTTGGGCAACTTGAATCCTACTCTCCTGTACTGGACACACCAGGCACAACATACTTCCAGCATACACCAGATCATACCTTCTCAGCAGGAGAGTTCATGATGCATCTTGGAAAATGCAATCTGAGGAGAAGCCTCAGTGATAGAAGAGCTTTGCAACTACTATTCCTAGGAAAGATTTCAGTGTTTCCTACTAAGCTATTTTTGTCATTAGCTGAATATTTAAGACTTTTTTTCCCATATGAATGTGACATTGTCATAGCATATAAAATATTATATTTTATTCTGATTTTTGTTGAAGTTTTCCAAAGCTTTTCTGACTGCTGAAGGCATCTCTGCCTTCAGGTCTCACATTATATTAAATGTTCGGGGTATCTGCTGTGCTTCTGGTTCTGAAAGGATTTCCTATATTTAGCATATAAAGGAAGACTTACTCATTAAGGTTTTCAAGATCTTCATGTATTCTTCCTCTGATATATGCTAAAAGAGTCTCAACAATCATTGCATCTTAAGGATCCATTTTTCAGAAAGAAGTAGTTTGGCATTAACACCACAGACCATATATTTGGACTGCATTAAAAGCTGTACTTGTTTTGGCAAGTGCTTTTTAAAGATTAAAGATAATTGTGGTCTAAAGATGTATTTACATGATCTTATCTTCAGGAAATTTTGGTAAATCATTGTACCAAAACAATGGCTACATGTTTCTTTCTAATTCAGAACAATTTTACTCAGCTGGAGCTGCTGTCTTGGCTGCTTCTCGTTTGTGGGTTTTGGTCTTGCATAGAATAGTTGCACTTCATTCAGATACTGCACTTCATCTCTTACGACAAGCTGTTTAGTCCAAAAGCATCCAAAATATGCCTTACTTCAGGTGCATGAGTGGAGAGCTTAGGTCTTCATATTGGGATTTTCAGGAGCCTGTGCTCTTGAGACCTCTTCAGAGCTTCACAGCCTGTGCTTGTAGACCTCTTCAGCCCGAGTCTGGAATATCCATTAGGAAACTAATTTCTTCCTGGGCCTTGCCCTAATATCTGTCTTGCCATCTCCTAATGGTTCACTGAAATGGGAGAAAGGAGATGGGATGGTGGGGAGATACTTAGAAATCACTCAAAGTGTTTCTTTTTTCTCTTGCTAGAATAGCAGGGCATATCTCAAATCACGTCTATCAAAGCATGCTTGAAGCCCTTTTGACATTAGAAAATGTCCAATATAAGTAAAATTCACAAATACTTGCATTTTTCTTTATCCATTTTGACCAGTGACACTGAGGGGCTATCCCAAATAGCACATGCACTCTGCTGCAGAGGTAACCAAACACACAGATACGATGCATGACAAAAGCAGCCTTTACAATTTATCAAGCAATTGCCACTGTCATCACCGTTGCTCTGCTCATTATTTAATTCTCTGTTCCATATTTTCCAGATACTGAACTATAAAGAAAAATAAAAAATAAAAAAAAAGATAAGGCAGTAGCTGAGCAGTGAGATCAGCCCCACCATGGCCTAAAACCGCAGCCTGAGAGACAGCAGGGCAGGGCAGGCAAGGCAGGAAGGGCAACACTGCCTGCAGGTGTAGCACAGATGCCCAGGGAGTGGGGTGGGATGGGCCAGAAGCTCCTGGTAATAAAGGGGATAAAAAGAAGATAAATCTCAAAAACAGTAGGAAAGGAAGGAAATGGGCTGGGTAGAGGAAAGCAGAAGTAGAAACTAAAGGTGGGTAGACCAGAGCCTGTCCTAAAAGCCTGTGGTAGCTGTAGTTGTGGGCAAGAGGTTCACTCTGGCAGATGATGGCCTGAATGATCTAATGGGTCTTTTCCAGCTAAGCCTTTGAGACTCCACAAAGCCACTGAAGTCATTTTACATAATCCATTGGAACAAGAGACATTCCAGAAACAGTTTTCTGAAAGAAAAGTAATGAGTTAGTGCAACTTTTTCTTAAACCAGTAATGAAGGCGGGGGGAGAATTTTCACAGCAGCCCTAGGGGGAGCATAGTTAATATCAGACTGTTTTATTGCCACATGAAGTTTTTTCTGGCTCTAGTTATACTCTTAACTCAAATTGGAATCCATTCCTGGGGGGGGGAAAGGCAAGAACATGTTTATTTTATGCAAAAAGCAATCTCCTCTTACATTGCAAAAACTGTACACTGGAACAGAATGGAATACTTTCTTTAACTTTTTCTTGGTAGTCTTTAACATTTGATCCAGTCCCTTCACTGGTAAGAGATGTGCAGGGCAGTGTGTCTGAAGGAGAGTGAGAGAAAGCGGTGGCTTATATCCTGCAGTCCCTGGTTCTGATATCGTTTCCTGCCAGATTGTTCAGATCCAGAGTGAAAAGCTATCCTATTTCTATTACAGATGAACCATCTCCCCAGGTCCACACTCAGTATTATGGTATTGCCATGAACACTTTCTTTCCCCAAGCCCCTCTGCTGTGTCAGAACTTGCTTGCACATCACTAGCCAACTGCTCTTTGGGGTGGAGACCTGCTTTTCATACAATTAGTTGAAGATTTTTACATGAGTTTGAGAATTTGTTGAGCATCAGCTCACCGCTTGGCACAGTACAGGAAATGGAAGGATCTCTAAAAAGTAACCAAAGCCTACACAAAGAAAAGAAGGCTGAGAAAGATGGGGTGTGGTAGGATGGTGTGGGTTGGGAAGACCTCATCTCCTCCAGGACAGCATGTCCAAGAGCCACCTAGGCTAGGCCAGCAAGATCTATCATTAGCCTGCATGGTCTTTGTGAGTGGTTGAAGATATGAAGTTGTGTGCTGGGGACTCATCCAGGTCTCTTCTCCAGTCTCTTCCCATGGCACCTTCACACTGCAGCTCCTGTGAAATATCCCCAGCCAAAAGGCAAGGTATGCTACATCCAGTCTGGAGTACGTGTGGGGCTTGGCTGGCTGCTGCATGAGACCAACTAGTTGGGCTGCACTGGCCAAATCACAAACCAGAAAGCCAAGTTCTCCTTGTCTCTCTTTGGTCTATTTGCTCCTTTTCTGCCTTACACTTTGGAAAGAAACTGCTTCCTTGTCCTTATGGTCCAACAAGGACACAAATAGAGTTAAGTGTGGAAGGAAAATAATAGCCTGGAGATGACAGAATGCAGTCTTTGGCTCTGTTTCAACTGGCCAGGGCTTCTTATCCCAGAAGAGGTATCCCCAGACTGTGTGTCCTCTATTCTCCCCCACTCTCCTCTGCCAGACTTTCTTGTGAGTTAATATCAGAGGGCTCCTGGAAGTTTTTAGAGGAGACTTTAGAGAAGCAGGCTACTTCTGAAATAGTGGTCACCTGGGTGGGAAATTAGTGGGAGGCTCCTGGTTTTCCCAGAGTAGAAGACAAGGGCTGGCATTTGCCAGCAAGATGTCCAGCATTGGTCCCTGTGTCACTCTGCCAGGATCAAAAATGCACTGGCGAGTTGTGGGGAATCATGGATAAAAAAATTTAGAGCAGGCAAATACAGAGTGACCCTTTACTACAATAACCTTGTAGTGTCTCAAAATCAGTGCTGCCTGCCACAGGTCTTGCTGCTCATTTCTCATTTGGGCACCTGGGCCAGGAAGGCAAGTCAAAGCAGATAAACCAAGGGTCTTGTCTCCCTTACATACCCCTGTATGTACTCCTGTACATAGGCAGGTGCAACTCTGTCCTGAAAATCTGAGCAGCATGGAGATGTTTCCTATCACTTCTGGATGACTGATAGAAGCATGGATGCAGGTAGGAAGGCTACAAAGGTGGGAGAAATCTGGTAAAGAAGTGGGAGGAAGGAAGATGGTAACAGTGTGAGGGCCCCGGGTCAGGACAAGCTGAAGACTTTTGGTTTCAGCTTCCAAATCAGGATGTCCTTAAATTACCTGGGCCAGAAACAGGGTGAACCAGCAAAGGATCACTCTGTTCTTTAAATTTTTCTTTCTCTTGTTCCCTAAGCCTGGGGCGTTGGCCATTACGAGGCAGAGTACCAGCCTGGAAAAGAAACTGGCTGCATTTGCTTTGGCTCATGTCAGTCATGCAGTTTTACATCATGTAGCAGCTCTGCAAAAGCAGCAGCATTTCTTTGGGAGCAGGAAATAGGAATGAGCATTGAAAAGAATCACAGCACTTGCAGGTGGTACCTGAAAACTCCCCGCTTGTATTATAAAGTCCCAGACCTGAACAAAGTAGCTGAGGCTGCCCTGGCCTCTCAGTCAGCCCCAACATGCTCATCAGTCCCGATCTTTGCCATTAATGATGGGATAGACACAATGGCTGTTCCTCACTCTGCTCAGAAAAGCATCAGACTGGTGACCTTTGGGACTCTAGTGTCCATCATCCCATTCTGCGTTCCCCAGACACCAGTCTACAGGGATCAGGTGCAGCTTGCAAGCAGAAGATAATGAAACCCCAGTGGCCTCAGGGCACTGGACAGAGGTCAGGAGTCGCGTTTGCTCTGCCAGATCTTGCAAAAGCTCTTTCTACAATTAAGTATCATTAGCTGTTGACAGGCCAGCTGGAAGGAGTCAATTTTAAATGCTGCTGGAATATGAATACCCATAGCCAAGATGCTGAGATCACTTCCTGATGCTGTGTGCAGCCTTTGGCAGGGCTGGTACGGCAGCTCCTTCTGGGTCAGCTGCTCTTCATGTTTCTCTCCCAAGGGTTTGCAGGAAACAGAAAACAACAAACCGAACATCTGATGAGCCTTGCACCTCTGCTGTGGGCATCTACCCAAAGTCATTCAAAATCTAGAGCTTCGCTTTGCTGCTGAGCCCTCAGATAGCAAAAACAATGGCCAAGGAGGTTGTATTGTGACCTGGAAATTCAGACCTAAGAGTGCAAGTCCTGGGAAGGCTAAAGAGGCTCATTGTTGCTTCAGTGAGCCTGCACATGCCCCATGGCTGATGCAGGAGCAGTCACAACCCTGCTTTCCAGCTCATCTCTACCTCAGAAAATAAAGGCGTGGGTTAAAATGCCCTCTGTGATTCATCCTTCAATCACCTCTGATAAATAGGGCTCTAGACCCACCTGAACAGGGCTGGAGCCTGACTCTGATCTCAGTGAGAGGTGTAAGGTTTTAGTTACTTCCTAACAGCTGGAGCTAGAGCTCCAAGCATCTTCTTATTCCCTGCCCTAAAAATACCTAGTAGTTAAAGTATCAGAGAGCAATAGTATTTTCTCCCACCAGAGCAATATTCTTACTCCAAAATATTTTGCCAATGTTTTGCCATTTTAATACTCCCAAAAACTGAGTGAAGGCCCTAGACATGAGTGCTAAACATGAGGGCATATCAGGACCTTGTTCTGATAATAAATCACTGAACTCAGCGCTGAACAGAATGCCTTGCCTGCATCAAAACCATTTATTCCTCTGCAAGTTTGGTTGTGCATTTCATGCCTGGATGCAGGAGTGAAAATGTGGCTCTATTTCTGTCCCATAAGCACAACTGGATTCCCATTCCTTTCAACTGTAAATATCTGTTAAAAAGAACATCTGCGACATGGAAATCAAAACACAGTGGCTGTAAATAGCAGCAGGAGGGGAGGCTTGTTAGACTAACATGACTGTGTAGAAAATATTGGGAGTGAAAAAGAAACAAGGAATTTAATGGACAGGTGAAGGATCATGAAGGGTTAAGGCTGGACACTTTCAAAGGATGGAGGTTCCACCTCTGAAAGGGCAGGTAGAATAAGAGCACTTAAAATGCAATAGGATGGTGTATAATAGGAAACTACCTGTGATCACAAACCCAGTCACTAATGTCCCAGCTGCTGCACTGGATGGCGCTTGCCTAGTTATCACTCACATCACTGATATCCCCTTGGGAAACCTGTCCATCTGTGAAACAAGTTGCTAAATAGCGAAGAGACTTTCAGGCCACAGAGGAGTCCACCAGTGCAGGACTAACACCACAAAAGGGCCTAAGGAAGTGCAAACAGTTTAAAATTCTTAGCAAGCCTCCCAACAACATCCCTGTTGGCCACAGATCCTGCTGAGAAGAAGCCAACTGCTCCTAGAGTACAGCAACAGATTACAAGGAAATTTCTTCAGGAGCTTGGGAATAGCAGCACACCTCATCTACAGGAAACCTGAATGTGCTGCTGGATTGCATGTTTCTCCATAAGCTGCTGGATTCTGTGCATGGAGTAACTTTCACTGGTGTTATGACAAATATTGGTGGCAAGCAGCTAGAGCAAATACAGAACTGGGCAGCTCCCCATAAGTCTGACCAGCTGTGCTGCTCTGACCATTCTCAGCCACTAAGAAAAAGCTGATGCACACAGAGCAAACCATAGCAGGAATGTATAGATGTAATCAATGTTTTCTATAAAGAGTGAGTATTTATATTTTATTTTGAGAACATAGAAATATGGGTTTCAACACTAGCATCCCAACTTTTGCAGAATGTAATAGATGAAAAGTGTGAATCGGGTTACAACAGTTTTGCTCTTTGCAGAATGCAGTCTCCTCATCCCCAGTCCAGTGTTTCAGGAAAGCTGGCCCAGTATGTCAAGACACTGCATTCTGAGAAATAGATCAAGATTTCCATCTTCATCTAGATTTCAGACTAAAATCAGCCCACAAAATCTATGCAAAAGGGTCACTGTTTTCCTTCTGCAAAACTGATTATCACAGTGTTAGAGACAGGACTGGTACCTGAAAGCTGATGCCTGCTCAGTAGGCATGCAAGTGGTGTTAGAAACAGAGACCTCTGGTTTTCGGTACCCGGTGAGATATCTGGGCCTTTCTTTACAGACGCTTGTCTCCACTGTCTCCACTGTGTCCAACTGGAGGACTGAGGAAAGGCAGTTTTAAGCAAACAGAAAGTGCATAAAGGTAAGACCTCATTGTCTGAGAAGCAGCAGCAGCAGGGTGCACACAGCTCCTGCAGGGCAGAGCTGGACAGACAAGTGGGAAGAAAACATGTCTGAGTCCCTAGAGCAGAATAAATTTCTGCCACTTGTCACCTTGGGCAAACTGCCCCATGCTCCACCTTCGGATGGATTTGGATATTGTTGAGGATTTGGGCCCTGGCCTCCAGCTGTAGTATGGCCATTCCAATGGAATTCTAAGCCACCAACTATTGTGTCACACACACAAAGAACAGCTGGAGAGATGATGTGGTGTTTGCCAGCTGAGATCTCTAAGCACCCGTCCCCAGCTTCCATTTGGACAGTGATGTTGACAGCAGAGACACTGAGATGTCTGCATTTCCTTTCCAGCCATAGAGGGGGAATGCATTTCTATTTGTTCTCCTTCATGAGTTTATGTGCAAAGAATTTATCTCATATACTGATCAAATTCCTGACTCTGACACTGGAGATTATTAAATCTCCAGGTGTCTGCATTTCTAATTCCAACTCTCTGTTGTCAGTTTAATATATAGGTCAGCACCATGCTGTAGCCCACAGCCACAGAAAGCACCTTCTTTGGAAACATCTGGCAATCAGGGTGGAAATAGTTTGGAGAATCACTGGCCTAGATGGCAGTATCACCTGGGGCCAGGCAGTATCACAAATGGGAATCTGTGGATCAGCGCTTCACATTTCATTCACTGTAAACATTTGGATTTAGGGAAACTCAGAATAAATATTGGCTTTAACTTTCCACTGGTCAATATTTATTTATTCTGTCAATAAAACCTGATGTTCATTTTAGCAGAAGCCTGTACTTATTTGAACAGCATGGATTCTCCTCTCAAACAGGCATCTGCATGAACAGGAGGTAGAACAGTCAGTCCAGTAATGTCTGTGCTGCCCTCAACAACCAGGCTGGCAAAGCAAAGATGGTCATTTGCAGAGGAAACTCTCCAAAAAACACACTG
Source organism: Scopus umbretta (assembly GCA_013400535.1). Taxonomy (NCBI): domain Eukaryota; kingdom Metazoa; phylum Chordata; class Aves; order Pelecaniformes; family Scopidae; genus Scopus; species Scopus umbretta. The sequence continues at coordinate 41,091 of VZTL01041637.1, forward strand.
AACTTGAGCTTTGATCACAGGTGGGCAAAACTACAATGCCCTTCTCATTGCTGAAAACAAAACTGTGCCATGGGGAAGGTTCCTCTGGACCCAGGCTGAAGCCGAGAAAGGTAAAGGGGTCCTTTGGTACCCTTGTGAGGGGAACCACCCTTCCCAGGGCTGCTTGATGTCCATACTCCTGCTTCAGGGGATGGTGTCTCCTCTGGCTTATGTTGCCCATGGTTGTGGTCTGGTGCTAGATTCAGCTGCCAGTGTACTCTTGATGTCCAGGTGCTATCACAGAAAAGCTGGCTAGGAGGGACTTCTGGAGGTCCCTAGCCCCGTGTCTTGCTCAGAGCAGTTGTCTGTTACTAGCTCTCTAGAAAAGGTCAGCCATGGGTTTGCCTTTCTTCATCCTGTAGACCTGATCCAGAAGTGCACTGTCCCTTCCCTTATGCTATGGGAGTGGCAGTGGCTGCCACTCAGTACAGCCACATTGATCCGAGGAGCCAAACCAACCAGGGAGATGTTCCTACTCCTGTGATCCTGGCTGTCCCCTGGCTGATCTCCCTGACCAGCTCACCCAGGGCCAGAGGAACATCTGTGCCAGGGCAAGGGAAGAACAGGTCTTTGGGTGTGGGAGGGGGCCATAGCAGCCCCAGTGCAGACCAGTTTACACTTCTGCAGTAGTGTATCCTCAGTTTGGGGTTATATTAACAGATTCACAGCTTTCAGACATTAGGTGCTTAAAAAGACCATAGCAAAAGGTTGTCTGCAAAATGATGCATTGATATCCAGATGTGTAACAAGTTTAGAGGAATAGTGCCTCATGAGCACTGAATGAGCTCACAAATCCCTTCAATAAACTAGAAAGACTGCTGAGAGAGAGCACTGCAAATCTACAGAAGATGTTTCCAGAACAGTGTGTGTCTTAATCCACGTTCATGGCAGGTGCAGCAACAACTGGGGGCACAGTGGGGATGAGGCAATGGGTTCAGGTGCCAGCACACATGTTTCTGTGCAGATACAACTGTTGTTTCTGATAGCTATCCTCATGTCTTGCACTGCCTCTCCGATATGCTGCCTCTATAAAAGGCCAAAATTTAGGATGAAATATGTGTCTCTAAGACATCACCATGGGCAATAAGATTGCTTACATAAACAAAGGGTCGTTGGTTTTCCAATAGATCAGTCTCTCATAAAAAGCCAGGAAGAATTTGACTCACAACCTCATTTATAAAGCCAGCACTCTGCACCGAAGCCTTGTAAAACAAACCAGTCCTTTCTATGTCTACTACTAATAATTTTTCTTAAAAAGGCTTGTTACAGACTCAAGCAAGGATTGCAGCCTCCAACTGTGTTATTGGGTTATTTAAACAGTTCTCATAAGGAGCAGAGCACAGAAAGCAGCAGTGCAGAGACAGAAGGCTGGACTCATGCCAGTGCCAGAGGACTGGTGAGCTTCACTAATGATTTTATTTGCTCTCTTAGGAGAAGGGTTGGCTCTCTGGAAGGCCTCCACTGCTGGTTCAAAGAAAAAGAGCGCAGTTCTCTGCACTGTAGCACTTGACTAACAGCAACCTGGGAAAATGAAATGGCACTGCTACTCAGTGAGATAACTGGATGCTCCTTCAGTGAAGGGAGGAAGATAGCATGATGAATTGTTTCTGTCTCAGTATGAAGCTATAACTGTTTCTGGTCCCAGGCTGGCTGGAGACTTCTCAGGCTCTGCACTTCCTTACTTTGGGTCCAGTGACCTGCTTGGCCCAAGGCTGCATGCCTTCGTCATCTCTCAACCCACCACACAAGTCACCTGGTCCCAACTTTGATGCCTTTATATGATTATTTTCTCTCTTCTACTCAACTTCGCACCTCCCTGGAACCACAGGGCTTTCAAATATTACTAAAAAATGGCATTGATTAGAAATGTGCTGGTGCATTTTGGGCCAGACCTTTGGTTCCTCCCTCTGGAGGACACTGACAGGGGCTTGCTGCCCTCCTGCTTTTTGGGGTCTCCAATGTGACTGCTGCTAGGGCAGCCAGAGTGTCTCCCCAGGATAAAGGCCCATGCATGTTGCACTTCTGCTCTACCCTTCTGCTATCCCATAGAGGTGATGTTGCAGATGGACATGTGTGATAGCTCTTCTGCAGACACAAAGTGTGCTGCAGGGGAGTCGTAAAGGATTTCTCATGTCCCCCAGGTATCATTCCCACAGAGTAGGAAGCCTCCAGCCTCCATCGCTCACCAGCCTTGTGCAAGGGTGGGCATGGACATCCACTCTTGCTCCCAGACTTCACAGCTTGGCTCTTGGCTACTGCCGCAGCTCCACAGTGACACTGCCTCCGAGGCCATGCAACAATGAGCACAGAGGGACTTGGAGCCTCCTCGGGGAGGCTCCTGGGGAAGGACTTGGAGCCTCCATGGGGGGGTTCCTGCAGTGCTGCATGAGGAGGTTTGCCTGGGTGTACAGTGACTGTACCCCTCCTAAATTAGCATGCTGAGGAGCCCTGGTTTTGCTTGGCAGGGGAGGTTTGCTTTGACACTTTGAGGAAACATGTGCCTGATCTTGTTGACCATTTCTGCTTCATACAGCCATCCCCAGGAGCTGTTTCCCTGCCATCAGCACATCTTAATCGCCCCACACAATTAACAAACCAGCCACCCCAGTGTTGTTTGCAAACAAAGGACAAAACTGCTTGCATGAAAGATAAACGCAGCTGGGATTGGAATAAAAATACTCACACAGCAAGTGGGGGGGAAAGTCACAAAGAAAGTTGAAGAATTGCAGCTGGGAAACACATGGGCAGCTGAGAAAATTAAGATAAAGAGAGATCAAAGCAAACTCCTGAATATACTAATGGTGCTGGGGGATGACAGCTGCAGAAATGCAGGTGCTGAAAATCAAGGAGCCATGTCCCATCCCAGCCACATCGGTGGGTGGGATGAGGGGCGCACTACCTGCCCCCTGCTGTGCCCCTGGAGTTATTCAGCTGCCCAAAATACAGAGCTGCTGCCTATCATTTTTTTGGCTGTAGTATTAGAGCTAGATGCTAACGTGCTGGAGGTGGTAACATTTCTGCTTGCATAATACCCAGCTCTGCAGAAAAGCAGCCTGTATGAAAGCAGAAACTGGACTGTGGACCATTAAGTTGCATCCATTTGAAATTTAAATTAAAGCTCAGGCAACTTCAGTGAAAATCTTTCTTCTGCTCTGAAGAATATGGGCCATATTGGAGGGAGGGACAGAAATGTTGGTGCTTTTTTTTTTTAATTTTGGAAGTGAATTCCTTTGATCTCAAGCTGAGCATGCCAAACCTACGAACCATGGTAACTCCTTTGAGTCAGCAGCAAAGAAACTGAGCATCCTGCTCTCTTTCCATTGTATTTAGTACCCATCACACAGGACAAGAGAGGAGCAGACCCCATACTCCCTGCGACGCATTTGTCCACTTGGGTGGTAGCTCTCCTTTACAGATTTTCCTGCTGTAAGTGAATGTGCTGCTATTTAGATTCTTTTTAATTTTTAAAGTGCTAGTCTATTTAATTAATACAATAAGAAAGCCTACACCAGGTGTGGCTGATGAAAAGCATAATAAGCTGCTAATTACAGCTGCAAAAGTCCCAGAACATAGTCCCGTGTTGTGGCCATCAGTCACATGCAGGTCAGCACAGCTGAGCCTGTTAACAGCAGATGACATTGCCATCCTCCACCCCATCGACTCCAGACTTTTACCCTGGCACAACAACACAGCATCCTATCACTGCATCCGACAAGATGAAGTGAGCGGGGATCAGGCAACCAGGGGAAGCAACAGCACAGCCACGGTGTATGCAAGCTAGTGACATGTATGTGGGGGAGCTACTCTGCTGTCTGCAGGTGAAGCTAGTAAAAGAAGCAGTTTTCATGAGAGTAGTAGCATTAATAGGGCTGTCTGCTTGCAGACCTGCTGAATTGTCCACTGTGTAGACCCTTGCACTGGTACACGTCACTCTGTCTGCATGTATATGGCAATGGGAAAGGATCCCGCAGGCATAGCAGCTGCAGCACTGAACCAGCCTGTCCAGAGGCTTTGTCGCCTAAATGGCCACATCTATTGTGAGATGTTTGGGCAGATTCCCAAAGGCTGAGGCTGCTAATTGTGCCTGGGTTTTAGTAAGCTTTGGGCTTTTTCTAGGGTTTTGGACATCTGTCTGATTGCAATGACTTGGAGAATGGTTCCCATTGCAGGGAGAGCTTTGAAGCTGTGGGATTGCAGGAAGCTGCAGGAAGCAGATGGATTTAACTGACAAATTGAAGCTCACTGAGTTCTAGTTTAATTAACTTTTAATTGGCAAATTTAGGGCTCATGCATTTTTAGTATAATTAGCTGCTTAAATTAGCTTTTAACAGAGGTTTAAATTTAGAAGCATGCTTTTTATATCCCATGTCTGGTTTTGTACTGTATCCATGCTGTGATTCCTTTTAAGCCAATTGCTTTAACTCTATCACGCCAAAGTATAAGGAGATTTGGAAGCTTTTACAGGGACCTGGGGCAGGAAGAATCATATGCACAATCCCACAAGTATTATCCCTAGTCTTCCTTGCTCTGTGGGGCTCCCAGTCACTTTGCACCATTGGAAATGTAGGATCAAAGGAAGACCAGAAAATAAAGGACCCTGGGAAGTCATGTGCACATTCCCTGCCCCAGTAAACACGAGATTTGGGCAGACTGTCAGGATGCCAGGCTGCACAAGGGACACACAACCCATGGAAGTCACTGCCGCAGGTTTGCAGTGCTGACAAGTCCTCCGGCACCACAAGATAGCACACTGAAGCTGGAGCTGATACAGGTGAGATGACTCTGAGTGCAGCTTTTTCTTGTTATTGTGGTAGAAGTCAAGGTGTTGAGAGATTTTGATGTTGAGGAAAGTTCAGCTGGTGCATCCTCAAATATCTGTCTAGGAAAGTATAGCAGGATTTAATAAATCATCCACATTTCTAGGCTTGCTGCTACGTGCTTAATACCACTAGCAGCAAACCTCTACCTCTCCTTGTGACCAGATCACTGCTAAGGGTTTTTTCCCCATCTGTCCATTCAAACCCGTAGAGGGGGCAATCATGAAGGGCCCTTTGCGTCAGGCAGGAGGAAGGCAGAGCTCTCCATGGTTGCCATCATCACCATGGATCTTCACACCTTTTTTGGTGAACGCAACTCCTCATGTCAGTCCTACAAGCCTACTTGTCTTACTCAGACCTGAATACCTCAATGAAGTTCTTGAAGTTGGCAAGTGGGTCCCTGCCACTCTGTTCAGTGGCTGGCCTTTCCAGGGGAATGGAGAGAGATTTCGTCTACCCAGAAAGGTTGCCCTTGGATGTGTTCTCCAAGGAGCCACAGGCTACTGAGTTCCTAAGAAAAAATGCCTCCAAAAATTGTAATGGATTTGGGTCTAAGGATAAGTATTCAGCAGCAGGGTATACAAAGGGGTTTAAGCAAGTCCCAGCAAAAGAGAGAAACCTTTGAGTGTCCCAGTTGAAATCGGCAGAAAAGAAAACCCAGCAGAAGGTATCAAGAAGGTGACCACATAACCATGCCTTGCCCCTCTTTCCAAGGCTGCCTATGATTTCATGAAGTAAATTCACAAGCAGGGTAGGCAGATCCATACCGGTCTTAATCTACCAGAATAAGGACAGCAGAGAGGACAGAACAGCAAAGCATGGGGGCTAATGCCTGTTTCAGCAAGGGCTGTAATATGTAAATCTGCTTTTTCCTGAATACGAATAAACTCTACATTTTATTCTCTTTGCTAAGTTCTATATAAACAGAACAATAACTATGTTGTGGAGGAATGACCTTTTCCCAAACTGAACAAGAAAGGCATTGTCGGGTCTCCACGCTTTCCTGGTAAAAAGGTCAAAAAATATTTTAAGAACTGCTGTAAGAATGGAAATGTGGGTAAGTGGAAATTCAAGTGAAGTAGGAAACAATAGTGTGGATTAGGTCATTCCCAGCAAGAACAGGGAGAAAATGTTAGGGATTCAAGGGGCCTGCACCCTGGTTTCCTCTCTTGTTATGGGCAAAGGGAGGACTGAGCTCTCAACACCCACACAGTCCCCGGAGTAAATGAATGGGTGAGCAGCCATGACACTATCCGTGCGGTGACAGAGAGACTTTTTGGCCAGGTGGTTCCTCCATGCTAAAGCACATCCATGGGAGGTGACACAAGCCAGCAGAGCCCTGATGTTTGGGAGATGCAGGCCTGCCTCTTCCCACTGGGACCCTTGGAAGCTTTCACCCCCATCTCTATTAATGATTGCACGTTTAATGATTGTGCATTAAATGACTGCACATTTTCAGTAGCCTCTGGTTGTCACATGCCCCCAGCACTCACTCAAGGATTTAGGTTTATGTACACCCGACAGATAGAAAGCAACTGTAAGGAAGCCTCCCACACAAACCTTTTGCCAGGGGAAAAGCTGGATTTACACAAACTGAAAAAAAAACCCAATTCCTGGAAGAGGTCTGATTTCTGCAGAAATGTTGGAGAATTGGGAGGGCAGAGAAGAGGAGACATTTTTTCACTGGCAATATGACCACAGCAAAAAAAGAAAAAAAAAAACATTAGGTATTTTCACTGTGATTTTCATCAGAAATTTCTACCAGCATTTCTGACATCTTTCAAAAAGCTTTTTTTCTGGGCTCTGAGTGTTATGGCATCACAGTTTCTCCAGCAAATGGCCATAGAGGAGCCAAAATTGCAGAGTAGAGTGATGATTCACATCACCATCAAGACAGGGGATCCCCATATGATGGACTTCTCTTCCACACAACAATTCTTCTCTTCTCTGTTCCACACACAACAATTGAAGTTTATTTCCTCACTGGCTCATCTCCATGCAGCTTTTTGTCAGAGACCCTACCAGCCCAAGGTGGCTCCAGTCTGCTCACCACCTTGTTTCAGTGCATCCCAAGCTGTCATGCTCTTGCTTCATCCTCTTGATTGACTTGCTGGGAGGCTTTGCTCTCTCTCAGCTGTCTATCCATTCTCAGACGCCGATATTCAAGAGTTCAGCTGTCCTTTCATAAATTGAAGGCGAATTTAGGACTCAGTGAGCCAGAGAACAGATGGGCAGATTGTAGTATGAATGGAAACCTTTGCCTACATGGAGGTGAGAAATACCACACCCAGAGCCATGCAGGGCTGCAGCAAGGGCAGCAATTTACCCAGTGGCAGGGAAGCAAGTGGGGGGCTGGAGCAAGGCTGGTATATATGAAAAATCCTCCTCATCAAAAAGGGATGAGGAGAGCTCCAGCTGTTTGCAGGGAACCTCTGCACCTGGCCAATCTAATAAATCTGTCATGAATTCAGCAGCTGCCAACTGCCATCACAGCAGGGTAGCTCCTATCATGCTATTTGCACATCCTGCCTAGAGGAAATGTGCCCAAAAATATTAAAGCAAGGACATGTTTCATAAATTGATCACATCCTGAGCCTTTCAGCCCTGCAGTGAGTCAGCATCAAATACCCAAAGGGATATTTCCTAAGACCTCTAAAAGGGAATAGACTGTCAGGTTAAAATGCTGTGTTTATCAAATTGGGGTAGAGACTCCCCTGCTTCCTATGTGATTTCAAATAAATTAGAAGCCCATCTGTTGTGCTTGGTTCCAAGAAATTAATTACTTCCAAGGGTGATGAGTTTTTACAATAAGGTAATTATCAAACTATTAATAAAGGCAAAGGTTGGACCTTCAACAACAGCAAATTGCTATAACTCCAGGGCCTGTAGCTGGGTGCTCCTGAGACTCCCCCGGGGACTCTTTCCCCAGGGGCTCCAGGAGAGTGATGCAGTTTAATAAATGACAGTGACACCACATTGGGCCGTGCTAAGAAACACCCGGGAATGGGCTTTTAGAGACACAGCAAGTACAGTTTTGGAATTAGCCGTGCATTTTACTGTGAAGTTGGGGATCTCTTGTTATTTTAGCAAGAGATATGCTCAGCACAGCATGGCTTAGTGTGCATTTGGCTTTTGGGTAACAGTTTAGAAAGCGTCTATATGTCTCTTAGACATTTGGTCTGTCCTGACAAACCTGGGCTTAGCACTTCAGGACTTACTGAAAACCAAAAGGAATTAAGACCTGACTTTTAAAACAATTTACCTGATTGATATGTAAATAGCCACTTGATGAGGGTTTCCAATGAGGAGCTCATGCTGGAGACCAGCAGTCTGCCTGCATGGACAAGGTTGCATTTGTCACTTTGCCCCCACCTCTATGCCTCAGGGATGCCCACGGCCAAGGCTGCTGGTTTTCAGGGGTTAATACACTGTAGGTGCCCCGAAGCCCTGTGAAGGGGACATACTGTAATGAAAGAGTCAGTAACTGCCCTGCAGAGCTGCATGCACACAGTTGGTGGAAGGCAGGGGAGGGCTCTGCAAAACACTGAGAGCCTTCAGGACTCTGTGTCCAGAGAAACCCTGGCTTCAAGATCCATGCTTGAGGTGAGTCCCATGGCTGATGGACTAGATGGACACATGGGCAAGAAATCAGCCTGTGTGTCAGTGGCTTTTCTGTATAGAAGGAAGTCAACAAGCCACTTCTAAATTTGGGGTCAGTTTAATTGAGAGAATCTCTCCCTTTGGTGCAGTGGTGAATATCACCAAATAAATATCTGTGTACAGGGTGGGCTGAGCAGCCCCAGTATAGACTTTACTCTGAAAAGGGGCATTGGCTGGAGCAGCAGAACCCTGACTTTGACATAAAGCAGGACAGAGGATGGGACAGAAACTTTCCGTACAGCTTTCTCCAGCCTCTGTTCATGGAACAGAAAATGCTCTTCCTCCTTTTCCAGGTGCTAATGACTTCA
>VZTL01041638.1:0-18146 GCA_013400535.1 Scopus umbretta
AAGCATTCTATGATTCTATGACCAAGGAAATGAAGGCAGTCTGTGTCCCTGCTGCAGCCGTTTTGGAAAAGTGGTACAGAGCTGCACACCCCAGCACTCGCAACAGCCCAGAGGGAAGAAATATGAGGATTTTTTTTGTGTTGCTGGTGGTTAGGAAAATCCAGTGATGCTCTTTGAAGTGAAATGCAGGCTCTTTTCCAGCAGAAGGGTCTTCAGCCTGAACCTCAGTCCAAGGAGCTGTCATGAGTAATGGTCATGTGTCATGCTGGCTACTGGCAACCAGAAGCACCAAGCCCCCTGGTCTGGCAGCGACATACTTGGATCACAGACTGCTCCTTGTAGGGGGGGAGTAAAGCAGATAACGAAACACAGAGATTTCCACTGTCATGCTTGGCTGATAATGTGCCAGAAATATGTCTCTGTGTTAGGATAGTTTTTCTATCCTCAGGGGGGAAAAAAAAAAACCAAAAAAAAAACCAGACAGTACTATGCTAGCTTCTCTAGATATTATGGAAAGACAAACTTTAAAAACCTTACTTTTGACTAGCAAAATTTAGAATGACCAGCAAGTGGAGGATTTCTAAGTGGGGACACAAGAGTAAAATGAGCACAGTCCTTGTCCTGATTGCCTGATCCTTCATCCCAGAGTCAGGCTTTTCTTCAGGAGTCGTCTTCTCAGCCAGCTTCTTCCTGTCCATCTCAGCATCCACTATGGACCTGTTCCACTGGCCAGCTTGCAGGAGGGGCACAGACACACCTTTCAGTGGAAAAATACTGAGCTCACGTGGGGATGCCTTTTATAATACAAACCTTCTCACACAAACACTCAAAACTTCCTTGGAGCCTCATCACATTTCTTCTTTATTTGTAATGGGCTACAGCACAACTCATTGTCCATCAAATCCATGTGTCCAAGATCATGTAGTAGGAATCCTGGAGCATGTGTGAAAGTGATTGCATTTTGCTGTTGGATGTCTTAGCTAAAATGCAAATTAGCTGTCACTCTTCCGTAAATTATGTGGTACCAAGGTTTACTATGCTTCCTTCTTTTCCCTTATGCTACAAATAAATGTGCGGGAAGGATGGCCTCTCCTACACATCTAGAGCTGCTGATAGCTCAGTCAGGCAGCAAGATTTGGCTAGGCCTTTCTGTTTGTAATAGCTTGCAAATCTTGCAACTTAAAAATTACAAGCCACATGCATGTGCTGCTAAATCACTCAGCTCCGTGTGGCTAGGGGAACCCACCAAGCTGAAGAACAGCACAGAAACTCAACAGAAAAATGGACATCAGATGGGGTATGAAAAGAGGACTGGCAGTCTGGGGGCAGTTGGCCCCTATACAGCTAGAAATCTGTTTGATATTGCCTCAGGTAGGAGCTGTGGCCCATTTCCTTACAGGTCTTTGCTAGAGAGATGTCAACTCCCATCTTTCTATGTTACCATGTGCTGGTTTTGGCACCACCAAAATCCAGGTGCACTTCAAGCCTCCTGCACTAGATCCTCCACTGATGGGCTGCCACAGCTGTGCCCAAGAGCTCCTGCCACTTGCACTGAGACCTTCTGGTGGGTGGAAATATTTTTTTTATTACTAGCAATTACAGCAAAAGAAAATTAATTACTCGTTGCAAGTTTGGGTTACAATAAAGCAGCTGATGCTGGGTCTCTCGAGACAATTAATAAAGCCCAGCCTGGAGAATAACATGAGAGCTAACAGCCAGCTGGAAGACTGCAAACAGACTAATAAAATGGCAAAGTCATCAGTTACTACATTTTCCTGGCTGGTTGTGTATCTCATACCAAAGAGAGGTGACAACCTTTGGTCACTTTATGGGCTTTAATTGCAAACGGTGCTCTCTGCAAGAGAACCCAACCTCCCACAGCTTTGCACAGTCTGCTGTAGTCCCATAAAGCACCCTGTTGCACCACAGGCAACTAAACATGGACTGTCTGCCAGCACCTTGGCTGCACAAAGTGGGTATATCAAAAATCAGCACAACAGTGTTTCTGTGTATAACAAGACATTTGTTCCCAGGTTCAGCCACCTCTACAGTTCAGTCCAGCCCTTGAAAAACATGTGAGTGTGGTGTTATCACTCAGGCCTGTGCAACCTCAGGCAGGAGCACATCTGATTGACTGCTGGAAGGAAGACGTGGGACCTAGCACCAAAATCAGTGTGAGTGCAGATGGCTGCAGTAGGCCAAAATTCCAGTCTCTACTGGAAATAAAAAGTATCAAAATCTAGGGTTGTCTCATGCAATCACTGAGCACTTGATGGAGGAAGGTCTCATTTTCCAAGGCTGGTGCTCTCTCTCTGTCCCTCTGTTTAAGTGTGCTGTTTGCTAAGGAGCTCTGCTTTGCACCACTGGGGACAATACCTGAGAGAGAATGCAAGACAGAAACATAACACACTGTACAACTGTCTACCAGGCACTGGATGCAGTGTAAACCTTACCTCTTCATCAATATAATAGTATGCATTTATTTCTCCCTTTGGGAAAAGCAAAAATACTTCAGATCTATGCAACAACAACAACAACAAAAACAAAACAAAAAAAACTGTGATTAGTGAAGTGGAAATGCTGCTAGAGGAGAAGACCCTGCAGAATGTGGACTGGTTTAGATAAGCATGTGAAATATGCAACTCTGTCCAAAACAGAAGACAAAGCCCCCTTCAACTAAGTTTTTCCTTACCCCAGGGGAAGGAAGAGAGAAGCACTGAACTGCAGGACTGTTCACGATGGAGATTACCTCCATCTGCTCCCTCCTGGGTATAATCCCGAGAGTTACTGTCTTGCACAGTTTCAATGGACTTACCATTCCCCACTCTTCCATGCTGGTCACCTGTGATGTAACAAATGTGACAGCTTCTCCAGTTTTCCGCTGAGCAAATATCCTGGCCACAATCATGACCACACTGATACATCTCTTAAATTTCCCCACTGCCTCCTTCCCCACCACCCTTCCTGCTTTGCCTGAGATGATGTTGCCCACATGGGACTGGCCACTCTCATCCTGCCATAAGCATCCCAAAAGTTTTTCGTGCTGTCCTGCTATTGCAGTAGGTTTCACAAGAAGCTGACACCAGGTTCTCTCTACTCACATGGTGCACATCCAGCAGATTATGTATAAGCACAGATGGCTCTGCACCATCTGCTAACTGGAGATTGTTCCTTTTTATCTAGTCACGGGGGCTTGTCCTGGGCAGGGGCTGCCTGATTTCTTTCTTTTTGATTTCAGAGGGTTTTGTAAGAAGTTACCAGGCAGAACTGAAGGGCTGATGGACGAGGCTTTCATGAATGCCTCGATCTGCATGGTCTGCCAGGTGGTCAGTAGTTGTGCAGTCAAACACACAGGTGGCTTTTCAAGGACCTGCAGCGGACAGCAGGGTTATGCAGGATGTGCAGAAATGTGACCCAATAAGTCTCCAATCCCCAGGACAAGGATGAAAGTGGATTTAGGGTAGGGATGGCTATGTTTCTCCTACGAGCTCAGGCCCTCTGTCAAGTTCCTGAGTACCAGGAGTGAATAAGTTCGGCATGTGTGTAATGAGCCATTTTATCACCCATTTCTCAGAGCTACATAACATCCATGCACCATTCTGCTCTGCTCTACTCTGCTGGTTGTGATGCATGGGAAAGCTTCAGCTCAGAGCAGCTTATGCCACCCTATAGGCACTTCATCACTTCCTGCCCATGGCTGTAAAGCATGGGTCAGGATGGTGCATGCAGAGAAGTGACTCCTTCTGGGTGCTTTTGAACAGCCTTTTCAGGCCACTACGACTCCTGTCTCCCTGCTCTGCTTCCCTCCCTTCCTAACCCACCTTAGCCTCTGGTTGAGGCAGCCTGGAGCACAGTGATGGGGCGAATGGTGAGCGGAAGGAAAAGCTATAGTACATCATCCAGATGGACAGAAAGACAAGTGTGGACACTGGGAATGCTGCAGAAGAAAAGCTTGCTTGGAAGTGTGGGGAGAGCAAAGAGAGTCCCCAAAAGCCATCAGTGGCACAGTGATGGAGCAGCACCTCCCACAGCAAGGGAGCAAGGGAGGAGGAGGAGAAGATTTTGAAGCAATGGTGAGCTTCAGCTGCACAGGAGGATCAGCTACAGCAGTCTCCTCACGCGTGTCAAACCTGCAGCAAGGAACAGGCTTCACAAACTGCTCGGCACATCTGGCCACACTACGTAATCTAGCGTGGCTCATCCCACCAGCTCCATTCCCCTTGTGGAGAGTCTGCCAGTGGTTCATGGGAGGGCTGAGCTGATGGTGTGATTCTTTCCTACATTAGCCTTTAAGAAGGAAAATAACCCTCAACTAGGACATCCAACACCTCATAAAAATTACCTTAAAGAGACTTCTGACAATATTCCCTAGACCTCACATTTCAGTTACACATAGGCACAAAACCTTCTGGAGGCAGGGGCAACTCTTATGCAGGTGAGGTTGTTGGTAAGCATTTCCCAATGTGGAAACACATTTGGCAGAGGAATGAACTGTCTGGTTGCAAAATATCATACAGGTATTCCTTAGATGGCCATGACCAAACCCCCACCAACTCAGAACGAGCAAGACAAGCGCACAGACCTTCGACTCTGCTGTCGAGTAACATCTCAGCAGGGGAGTGCTCCTTTGTCCTTCCTGTGAACATCCAGGCATCATTAGCATCCCTAGCGTGCGGAAATCCTCATCAAGGACATGACCTCATTGTTTCAGCGGCTGCACAAATGCAGCTAAAAGACAGTCTCTGCCCCCAAAGAGCCCATAATCATGTGTAAAATGCTGGATGGGGAACAAAATTTGATTGAAAGAGAGTGTAAAGGAATAATAAGATAATACTGTAATATGTCTTTGGCCTGTCTCCCTTTCCTCAGTGTGTTACTCTCTCAACTCTGATGATGTGATGTCTCATTTACAATTCTGGAAATACAGGCCATATATATCCTTGTAACTAAGAGATCAGGGACTGTACTCTGGAGTCTGTCTGGCAGAAGTCAGGTCAGCTTGGCTCATAACTAAATTCCCTTCCCTTCCCTCCTCCATGCTGTGGTAGCCACATCCAGAGTCTTTACTGGGAAGGGCCCTGGGACATGCTATTCCCCAGGCCAAGCCTAGGAAACACAGGTGTCAGCTGGCCAACTAAAAGAAAATGTTTATTATGCCCAGTGTATAAAGCTAAGAAGTTGAGGCTAAGACTTGCCTATGGACATGGGGAAAGTCAGTGTCAGAGACCAGACTTTTGTTTCCAAGGGTCAGACCAGCAAACAAAAAGAAGCATTTTTTCAGGCTAGGATTATTCCTTATTGCATATCTGTTGTTTTTTTTTAACACATCATTTAGAATTAGTTGTCATAAGGCTTAACTTCATAAGTGTGCAGGCACATAAATCCTAATGTCCTGTGCTGCGTGCACTTGTGCGTCTTGCTGAGGTGTGAGGCGTGTTGGCTGCACATGCAAACAACCACTGCCAGGCACAGTGAAGCCTTTGCAGCAAATATAAATGCTCTTTCTCAACCAGGACGTGGTTGGTGCTGCATATAGTGCCCTGGCAAAAATGGCCTACAGCAAGTTATTGCAGTGTTCAGCAGTGGGCTTCTGGCCCTTGAGGAGGATCAAGTTAGCTCCAGCTGAGCCCCAGATGTTCAGCCACAGCTTCTGATCCTGCACTCACTACCGAGCTGGAGAGCAGTTGTTATCAAATCTTCACCAGTAGTGTCTTTGGCCACCTCTGAGTTACAGCTTGAAGTTAATCCACTGGAGGTGTTTATCTCCAGTGCCATGGTTTGTAGTATAAGGAACTTGGATACAGGAGTCCTGGATAGCTCAAGGTTCCCGTGAATCACTACTCCTCTGAATTAGGAAGTAGCATTTGTCACACCAACGTTAAGCAATTCTAATTAGCAACTTTAAGCCACAAGACCACATTGCCTTGATGTGAGGCATTACTGTGCGTGGCTGCAATGGCAGAAACGTCATGCTGGCTGCTTGCACTTCTGCCGTCCTCTCTGCTGCTGTGGAGTATCTGCAGTGAGAGAAGGGAAGGGATTTATTTTTTTTGGTGATATAAAGTGAGTGGGGAACAGTGAGAAGAGAACTGCAGATTTGACCTTGAGTGCTGGAGGAAAGCATAACACACAGTCTGTATAAAGTTTCCTTCTGAAGAAAAATAATAATAATAATAATAAAAAATCTTTTTGTTCCTCTACCAGAGAAGACTATAAAAATCTGCTCCTGCAAAGCTGAAGTGGATTTCACAGCCAAAGCGAGGTCATTCAGAAACTGTTGCCAGGTCAAATTTTCACTTTGAACATTTTCACAGTTAAAGGAGAATCCAGAACATGGAATAAAGCACAGCCCCAGACTTTCCACTTTTAACTGCTTCCCGCCTGAACCATAAGGTGCAAAGAGGAGAGGAGGATTGAGGGGCTGGAGTGGCAGGGCTTGGGTGACTTGTTTATCTAGCAAATCTTTGCATCTGCTCTTTTGAGTGAAGTTCCCATTGCTTTTTTTTTTTTTTTTACTCCATTTTCCAGCTGTGTAGCACAAAGCACAGGCAGGTCAACAGCCTTGCCGAAGATCACAGAGTGAGTCAGTGGCTCTGGAGAGATCAGAGCCAGGACCCCACTGTGTGCCAGCTCTTTGTGCTTCCTTCTGGTTTTAAAATTTGTTTCAACCCCAGGTGCTAAAACAAGGTGAAACAGGACAAATTCCAGACTGTGACTTTGGCAGAGGCTTACAAAGACACAGCGAAAATGCCACCACAATGGTGTGACACTGTGGACTGAACGGTGCTGTCATGTTTATGTTTAGGGGTATGGGCATTTCAGTGTCACAATGGCTTTGCAATAGCTTTTCAACTCACTGGTCCATTGCAACCCAATCTGACAGCACTGTGAGGTCCTCCAAGATGTAACCATTTCTACAGTTTTCATGAAAACTAGCAACCAGATAAAGGAGAGAGCTGGAAATTAAGTACCCGCTATAGGAAAAGGTGACTCAGCCACAGCATTAGCCACCAGCAAATCCACCTGAGAAAGCCGAGGGCTCAATCCAGGGGCTGTGGCTGCACTTGCACAAGCAAGTTAAAGAGGACAGGGGCTCAAGCATCAGCATGTGACTGTCTGCGCTATGTAACTGCTAGCACACTCCTCATCACAGCTGTCATAGCATCTTGTAAGCCTTGGGACAGGTATCACACAGGCAAGAGACATGCCCAGGCATAAGGTGGGTGACATCTTCCCCTTTGCAGGGGGGGAGTACCGAATGAAGTCACATAGATGTGATCTGTCCTGTGCCACAGGACTTGGATCCTCCACACTGACATTGGGTGTTCCTTCTTTTTCCTGATTGGACAGTTAACCAGTTAAAAGTGATCTCTGCCTTTCCCCCCAAATTACTGTTTCTTTGTGCTGATGTTAATCGAAGTTCTGGCCATGAGTTTTAATTTCTGAAATGGCTAAAAAAAATAATTGTATTTAGAGAGCTGTTTTGAGGTATTTACAAAAAAATAAAAATATCTGACTATATTGTCAGCAGCAGATCTCGATTTGTTATTGTAGGGTCACTCAAAAGTAATGCTGGCAAGGGTGAAAGTAATTTGCAAGCACTGAGCTACATTGATTAATTGTGGCCAAGCTGCGCAGTGATAGTGGGGTCTTTTATTGGGAGGTCACCAAAGGGTACGGGGCTGAACAGAATGGATCATTACTGGAGGGCTGCTGGTTAACAGAAACTATAGAGCTGTTTATGAACAGGGGGCTCGGCTGGTCTGAACAGGATATTCATGAAGACTGGGCTACAAAATGGTTCATTGTTGTGGTCATGCGCTCTGGGCTGCTAATATTCGTGGGTGCACTTGTGTGGGCATGTTCGGTTTATTTAGAAAATAAGGGCATTGAAGCACTTGTTTTCTGAGGGAGGAAAAAAAAAAGCACAGAGTAAGAATTACTCCAACTGTGCAAATATTGAAGAGAAAGCAAGGAGAATATCTCATTCTCTCTTTTACAAGTTTTTAAATGACAAAGCAAAAGATGTGAAACGCTGGGCAGAGCTGTGCTTGCCATTGCCTGGGGTCCCCAGCGCAGCAGAAGGCTGCTAAACCAATAATCTTGCTTTCCTGACCTTGCAGCCTCCTAACAAATCCTTTCTACTTTAGCAGGATTTGTTTCAGAGAACTAGGCTGTGTAATCTGGTACTTCGGTAATGTCCTCATTTAACAGATTCAAGGCCAAATCTTGCTTATACCTCCTTTGGCGCAGTCTCATCACTTTTGGTGTGACTGCTCTGGCTGACAGAGAACTGTGACATTTTTCCAATTAATGTCATTCCCCCTTCCTATTGTGTTTCATTTGATGGTGCCCTTGAAACTGGGAAACCTGTATGACTTCAGCAGTTTGATGTATAGGAAATGTAGTCACTTAACTAATCTTTTCCATCAACAGAGGGGTTTGTTTGATTTGGTTTGGGTTGGTCTTTTTTTTTCAGAGCTGGCCTCACAATGCTTATGGAAACTGGTTATGGTACAGGGGAGGAAGATTAGGGATGGTAATTCAGCAGCCACATACATAGTGCTCAGTTAAAACTATATCCAAGCAGCTCCAGGAACAGAAGTCCTGAGTCCAAACTTTGTCTAAAGCCACTCTCCAGCCATGCTTTCAGCTAAAAAAGCAGCCTTTCTGGCTCATCCACCAGCTGGAATGAATGCAGTCATGACTGAGCCTAAGACACCCTGTGCAGGCTGCAGCTGTACCAGGGTGACTGCAGCCATCCGCTCCTGCCTGGTCCTGCAAGCTGAGCAGGCTCCTGAGCCTGCTGGAAAAGCAGCAGTGTCCAAGGCACAAAAGCCGGGCTGTGTTGGAGGAAGGACTGAAGGCATTAGCCCTGTGAGCACTGGAGCAGTCACCATTCAGTCAAGTGACCCTGGAAAGGACAGTATTTCTCAATATCCACCAAAACTCTCAGGTCTGGGGACATCTCAGATCCCCTGCACCTATCTTTAACCATGAAAGAGCTCAACAACTACCTTCAACCAGACAACCAACTTTTAGATGCATAAAGAGAGGTGGGATGGAGTCTGCAAGCATAGCTAGTTAGGGTGTACAGGCTACTACATTGATTTGGAAGAGTGTGAATGAAGTTGAGGATGAGACAGTGGAAGGATGGAGATGAAGGCCTCACAAAAATCTCACTGTGACCCCTCCAACATCTTGCACTGCTGCACTTGAACTATGTTCAGATTTAGGAAGGCTTCAGTGGACAGTGAGACATACAGTACAAGGTTTGAAAACTTTGCCCATTCTTTGAAAAGATGAGACTTTAAGAGGCAGACAAGAAGGCCTTCAAGGAAGAGATGGGAAATCAGGCAATGTGCTATTCACAGACTTGGAGACCTTAGAAAACCATCAAGGATCTGGCAACAAATAGTGGCTTCAGGCGGAGCTAGAGCAGAGAGAATAGCTACAGGAGTCAGTCACCTGGGAAAGCTGCTACAGTAGAGTTTATATTGGATCAGGCTGTCCTGAGGGATTTCTGCAGGAAGATTGAAGAGGCTGCTGAAAACTCCGGAAAAAGAGTGCAAATGGGCCATAAAAATGAAGGCAAGTGGGAGGCGTGGTTTTTTTTACCTTTGGCCTAAATTTGTGCACAGACTTTTATTCACAGATGAAGTTCTTGTCCTGAGGAAGAATCCATCACTCTGGTATATGAATGTCAGCAGTGCTGGCGTCATTGCCAGGATGCTTGTTTACTGTGCTGCTTCCTAACGTGATATTCCAACACCAAGAAAGGGCTCTCCAGCTTTCTTATGCTGCAGGAGAGGGAGATCCTTGCTTCTCTTCCTAACTCCATTGTAAAGTACCTGCTCTTCATGCCACTATGTCCTCTAAGTCTACCCTGTCAAGCTGGTCCACATTTCTGTTGAGCCCTTAACCTTCTATTGCCCATTTTGCACACACTGGTTCAATCCCAGGCTCCCATCTGAAATGTAAAAATTAACTGCCATAGAGGAAGCCAAATGTCTTAAGGCAACGTTTACACCAGACTTGCTCCAGAGCGATGGTGACAAAAGGTCCATGAATCCCAGTGGAACGTAAGACCCATAGCTGTGGAGAAGCTCTCCTGGAATTTCTTTTCGTAGAAGGGCTTGGCTTCCTTGGCCTGTCCCCGTTACCCTCCTTTTGTCAAGCAGCACACAGTTGGCTGACGTTTTCCCGAGACCATTGCAAGCAGTGCCTTCAAAGATGCATTGTCAAGTGTTACCAGAGCATGTCTCCGCTCTGAGTGAGTTCCTGTCAGCTTGACGTGTGGGGGGAATACTGAATTAATTCCTGATGCCGTTACATGCATCACAACACAAAGATGTCACCACTGACCTAAGCGTGTTGAGTCACTACACTTCCTAAGGCTGCAAAAGCACAAGAATCATAACCATTTCCCAGCACAGACCCATGAGGGTGCTGGCTCCTGCCGAGACGCACATGCTCTGCCCAACCTCCCAATGACTTTTCTGAGGAGTTAGCACCAAGGCAAAGCACAAGTGGGTCTGCCTTTCTCTATCCCTCTCTCTCAGCCTATCATGGCATGGCTGTGAAAGGAAAATAGGAAGTGTCCGGAGGAAGCTATGGACCTGCCCCAGGTTGTGCAACTTGGTTCACATGAGGCTGTGGATATTCTCCTCTCCAAAGGAAAAAAAGGGGGGCAGGAGAGTAAAAAAGAAGTGATGGTTTGGACCAAGTTCAGGCCTTTGACATGCACTCTGAGTCTGGGAGCCCAAGAGGCAGTTGTATGTTTAATGCCCCATGACGTCTCTACTGGGCACAGACTCCGTTTTCCCTTAGCACCTCCTCAATTGCATCAAATCTTATTTCAACTACCTTTTTAATGCATATGCTTTAATACCACTTTTTAATTATTTCTTTTAATATTGAGTGAAACAATTATAGATTTTATGGGCCAGTCCCAACCCTATGGACCAGTGTGTCCCAGGGCTATTCATCAGAGGGTGGCAAGGACTCGTGCGGGGTCATCTGTGAGTGACGCTCCATGCTGCCAGGAGGGCAGAAACAGGAGTCAGGATGCTTCCTAAAGAAAACAAAGTGCAAGGGAAAGGATGTCTTGTTCACAGGATGAAAATGCCTCCCCTCACCAACTGGGCAAGGGAGTTAGGGTAGCAGACTTGTAGTGGGACCCGACAGCTCTTGTTCTATGTACTTTTGCTGCTACTGCAAAAGCGGGACAACAGGAGGGACCACTGCTGCAAGCCATTTGTCAGGAGTCCCAGGGAGATCTGTCCCTGGCTTACAAACACCACCCGTGGCTCTCTGCTGTGATCACTATGTCTGTCTATGTTAAAGGAGCCGGCAACTGAAGAGCAGAGGAGGACGATGGGAAAGGGAGGCGGGAAGGCTGTTGGTCCTGGATGGACAGACAGGCAGATAATTATTGGCTTTAGGATCCTGGGGGACAGGTAAATTGTAAGGGAAGCTGTAATATGCCATAAAACGAATATCTCTTGTTGAGGCTGTGATTTGTCACAGCCAGGAGAGTTATGAATTTTAGTTCAAGAGTCGGTATTATTTTAGCTTACCCTTGAGGATCAGGATTCACAGGCTGGAGATTAAGTGGATGTTGTATAAAAATGTTTCCCCACTGTGGGTGTTTCTGCTCTTCACTGAGTGGTCTGCGTGATATGCAGTTTTAGGGAGGGCATTTGGTATAAGGAATAAAATATATCACATTACAGGTGAGAATATGTGGGATCCAAAGCTTTTGATGGGTCTGAAGTGAGACAGCTCTGAAAATGCAGATAACTGGGTCAGTGACAAAATGTCTTATTTTAGTGCCTTTCACGTTTTGCTTCTGATGAGTATTTGGGTCCCCACACCTCTGGCTTAGGACAGGAGATGGGGTTTCAAGCAGGAAATGTCAAGCACAGGCAATGAGAGGAGATAATAACTTGGGCCATGGTGCAAGGGAAAGACTTGTCAGGGATCTCAGCACTGCAGGAGACTGGGGAGGACGGTGGCCTCAGAAAGAAGCACCAGAAGAAGGGGCTGGTTGGAGGAGAGCCAAGTGCCTTTTGACCTCTTTGGTCTCTTCCCTAATTGCTACAACCATCTGGATAAATCAGGAATGGTCTGATTCACAGGGGCTGCTCCAAATTGCTGTGTTTATCCATTAGACCCATCCACACAAGGGCATGTTCCCAGATCTACATGAGGCACAGCTCAGCCCATAGCTAGGAGACACCATCCCTTAATTCTTCTTTGCCTTGAATAACAACTTTAGACAGTCACCCCAGTCCTGCATCCTGCACCCTGGATCTGCTGTGCTCCGGACTGTCAGGGGATTGGGTTAACAAAACATAGCACTGAAATTTGAACTCAAAGGAGGTGGCAAATTGGCAAGCCAAGCTAGGACCCATTCGCAGGAACAAGCTCTGCCGTCAAGGGGGTGAAGCCATCTGCTCTCCCCACACATGCGCATTGTCCTCTCCATCCCACTGGGGACGGAGGTGTTCCAGCAGCAGCTGGAAGTCACAAAGGACTTGTTCTAGAGGAAAAGCAAAGGCCAAAATGCGCACACAGGTTCCCCCACAAGAGCTGATCCTCCTGCATGTCAGCAGTGTAACCGCCTGGAACAGTGTAATTATTGTAAATGTAATTAATAGTGATCTGGGAAGATTATAACTTTCTCTCTCTTCTTCTTCTTCCCACCTCCCCTCCAAACTTTCTGGTTGTGCTTTTTTTGGCAACCCCAAAATAGTAATTTGATGCAAACTCCGGCCACAAATCCAATGGAGCTTGATAGGCTTTAAACGAGGGGAGGGGGGACAGGCAGGGGTGATTGCCTTAATAACTGTTCTTGGAGAAAGGCCACTGATGTGTTTTCATTACTCGGAAGAAGAAGAAAGCCAGAAAGAAAACAAGTGGCAGGACAGCCATTAGAAAATAACTATGAATAATTATAGAGTGGGGGTAAGGGGAAGTCCAGGGAATTACTTCAGGGATATAATCACGAGCCCACATCCAGGCCAGTTACTGGTGGCTAAGAAGAGGATGTATCCAGCAGTGTTTGAGGGCCCCTCTGGTTTGGGTCCGTCTCCATCCAGTCTTGCATGAGCATGTGTCCCCATCACAGAAGCTGTTGTCCCCAGTGTCTCAGCAGGACCCCAAAATGCTACACACATTCCTGACCTTACAGTGCTCTGCAGACCTTCAGGGATGAGGCTCCATGCATGTGTACGGGACAGGATGGAGACAGGATATTTTCCTTTCACAACAGGGAAGCTGAGGGTCTAAGTTGCAGCCTGGATTAGATCGGTGAGGATCTTTATTGTCCTTCAAATGACACGACTGCTCTACTCATTGTGGGTATTTGATGAAGGAGGCTCTACACAGGCATCCTACCAGCAGAAAACTCTGCAAGAAATCAAGGCATGTTAGTCAAAGGGAGGAGAAAGGAGAGCTTTCCCTAGTCAAACGGGCCATAAATGGGAACAGCCAGTTCTTCCCATCCCCAAATCCCAGGGCAGTTTGGGTGTCCCTGGGAACTTCTGTGGCACCTCAGCAGAAAAGACAACCTGGTTTCTGAGCACTGTTCAGACATAGGCTGTAGAAGTCACATGTCCTCATCTCTAGAAAGCCTCCAAACCATCCATACTCACTCCTGTCAACAGTGCAGCCAGACACCCACCCATGGGGCTCTCCATGCAAATTAGACCTCCCTGCCCTTTGGAGAGGGGTTTTGGTGTGTTCCTGGTGGTGATATCGAATCAGACAAGAACATTTCCAGACAAGTAGCAATGCAAAAGGAAATTAAAATCCCAAATCCATCTTGGCCCATGCACAGAGCAGGAAGGAATCTGGAGTGGTTGAAAGATGAAAAAAAGAAAAAAATCAGCAGGGCCCAAGAGGTTATTTTCATGCCAGCTCCTCAGGCACTGTGCAAAGGTTCAGGAATGAAT
The DNA here is from genome assembly GCA_013400535.1 of Scopus umbretta. Taxonomy (NCBI): domain Eukaryota; kingdom Metazoa; phylum Chordata; class Aves; order Pelecaniformes; family Scopidae; genus Scopus; species Scopus umbretta. Next base: position 13,959 of record VZTL01041638.1, read on the forward strand.
GTCCACAGAAGCTTGGAGGGAGCTGGTGGTCACAGTCAGGAGTCATCTGTTTCAGGTAAAGCTTACTGCCAGTTCACAGGGCCAGGCAGCTGGTACGTGATCACACGAGGCAAAGGGCATCCCACATCACACCCAGCACACCCTGTAAGGGAACTCTGGATTCTTGGTCAACTCCAAGAATATTTTCTACACTAAACCATTATCCTAATGCTCACAGCAGAACCTGCAAAACCTTACAGGGCAGAAAGAAGCATCCTTCCAAGGACAACTGCTTCTTCTAGGAGATGCCCCTCACGCGTCACAGCAACACTCTATTGTATTTCTGGGTCACCCATCACCATGGCATCCGTCTGCACCGCAAGGTTTCTAAAGCTCCTCAGTCTATGCCAGAAAGACATGGCAACCCCTGTATTTTATTGCACTACAAGGTAAATAATTAGACAATACCTACAGAAGACAGCAGGCTGGGGCATCTGTTCAAGTTTCCCAGAGACCATCTGAATTTATACTCTTCCTTATTTATACCATTTTTTCTTCTGGTTATTGATGATGTTTCTCATTTGTTTTTATTAGATGCAGGTGTTTTCTGCACTTCAGCTGGGAGCACTTTCCCTTTTCAGCCAATTCCAGATCTACTTTGTGTCTCGGTCACCTTTTGACTGTGATACTGGAGAGGCAGAGAAAGAGGGAGGAAAAAAGAGAGATACCAGTTTTTGCTGCCTCAGCAGATGTGTGTTAAAGTGTTTTAGTGATTCAATCCATGCATCTGCCTGAGGCCAAAGGAGAGGCATTGTCTGAATCTAAAACAATTAATAACAAAAAAAGAATGTGGGCAGCATAGAGCGGGGGAAGGTGGAGGTGGAAAGTGAGCAAATCACAGGGATATTTCCAGTTTGCAGAGCACCTTGACAAGATCTCCAACCGCTTTCAAAGACAGCCCTTTAAACCCACCCAGACCCCTCCAAGATACAGAAGCCTCATCAGCCCTGTTGTGCAGCTAAGGGAAACTGAAGCTGCATTTGCAACTCATCCCCGGTCATCCAGAGTCTCTGGAAGAGGACTAGCCTCCTCCCCAGATCCAGACTGCACTTTCCCGATGCCCTAGGGAAGCACAACCCCACATGCAGGCCCATGCCCATGGCACACATGGCCAGGGGGCAGTGGGAGAGTCACAGCACGTGTTCATTGCTGGGCCACGCATGTGTGCTGGGATGGACTCAAGCCACTCGCCCTGCATTTGGGGACCACTCTCAGGTCCTTCGAGAGCCACCAGCAATGCAATGACCTCTGCTCCTGCTCTGTCCGGGAAGGTGCAAAGGGGAACCTCCGTTGTCTGCTCACAATGAAACACGTCTTTTCCCTGTTAGCAGAAGAAACTAATTTAAACTGTGTTCAGGCAAGAGGAATTGTCTCCTGAGCTATTTCTGCCTCTATCATTTAAACGTCCAGTCATCCTTTATGCTTCAGTCCTTGTGAAAAACTCCAAGGACCTCCTGATGCTCAGGATCTGATGTCCCTCACTTACTGAATCCCCCTACCTTCCAAGCTGACTCGGGTGGGCCACAGGGACATGGAGGTACCCCAGTCACCAGTCACTGCTGGAAATCTTGGAAGCCAACCCTTGATAATGTGAAACAAAGTCAACACAGCCCCACAGAACACCCAGGCACTGATCTAGTGAGGGAAGACTCCATTTCTACGTGTGGTTTAAAATTGATACCCCCATGAGGCATGTTAGGAAGCAAAACATTGATGCTGTCTTCACTGGAAGCATCGGTTGCTTTGTGTTTTTTTTTTTCATGACACAGAAAGCTGCTTGCAAAGAGATAATTTCGTTCAGCCTAGCCCTTGCTGGATGTGGAAAGAAGTCCTTGGAGGTGACTCTCCAACGTATCCAGTATGCCACCTAGCCCTCACTAGCTCTACTACACCCACCACTGCAGGACTGCTCACGCCTGCTGGAAAGGGGCTCCCAGCATGAAGCTGTGAACAGCTTGTTGGGGTTATCATCACAAGTAAGAAGGCACTGTCCAAGGGAAGGACAAGTATCTTGGGAAGAAATCACATTTTACTTCTGACACTCAACCCAGTCTCCACGCAAAGTGAAATATCTTGTTAATATCTGCACTGCCTGCTATTGCCCATTTTCCCTTTCTGCACTGCTGTCTCAGACTTGCCCCATCAGTTCCACTTCCGTCACTTGTCATTTTTCCCTCCAAGGATGAAATACTGGCTTTTTTTGGTAACGATGCTTCAGGCACCTGATTTCACAACCTGGTGGTGTTGTTTAATACTTGCACATGAAAAAAAAATTACACGTTCTCCTGTATAAGCATTTTTTTGCTAATGAGTTTCAGATCTACACAAACTGGACAGTGGTTTTGGAGGGAGAAGAAAAAAAAAATCTCACTTTTGTATCTATGATTCAGCTCTTAATCTTTCTAGATTGCCTGAACTTGTTTGATGTTCTAAGTACCTCCAAAACACACAGTTTAGCCCAAACTGATTAAAGCAGATGTTCCATCCTCTTTATCATACCCAGCAAAGTCAGTGCTTTTGCACATTACAGAGAGTATCGTAATGAAGTGTGACGTACTTGAGATGTAAAGAATGGTAATTGATTTCCAAATAATTATTTATTTTTTTTGCAGCAGAGCCATATGTAACACATGGAGCCTATAGTAATGCAGTACATTAGAAGACGCTAATAGAAACCTTGGTTTCCTCTGAATGCTTTCTGTTCACTCCCCCAAAATAAGAAAGCATGTCTTAGAAACATAAAACATGATTGTGATCTCCCTTGGAAGAGCATAAGCCAGGAGAAATGTAATCTTTGTTAGCTGCAGGCTCTCCTACAGCTCACATCCAGCCGTATGCTGCACACTGCCCCATTGCTTTCCCAGGGTAGTGGGGTTTTTTTGGAGTGTCAGCAAAAGATGCCAAAAAGACAGCCCTCGGCAGGAGCATGGACCAGGCATTCATCTGCAACTCCATCCTGACTGCTGGGCTCAGTGGTTCAATGCAGGTGGTAGCCCCAAGATCCCCATGGCTGAGGCTACTTCCATAATGTGGGAGAAAACCAACCATCAGGGCACATCTCATGGCTAAAACCTCGTCATCTTCTGGTTGAGGATATGACTCAGTTTCCAGGTGCACTTTCATGGATGAAGATCCTTGCAGCACAGCGTAGGAGTGAAGTGAGGGTGGCCGCTGGACAACTCCCTACCACCTGGATTTTGGCCACCTCTGAAAGCCCAGGAGAAAGTTCCTGGGCAGACCTAAATTAGAGCAGCCTCCCCAGGGATCCCTTGCAGGATCTCTGCCCCATGGCGATCCAGCCATGCCCAAGCCTCCTATGCCAGGGCTTGCAGCTGGGCTTGATGGAGGCAGTTCTCTACACGCCTCATCATTTTGTGTCTCACAAACTGGAGTGGAAGTGCAACCTCCTCTCCTCCCCGCTAGATACTCTCACTGTCTCCGTACCAGGTATTAATATATGGGGCACACTGTTTCTTAAGAGGTGGAGGAGAGAATGAGGAAAGCAAATTCTCTCCTCCCCGAAGCCCACTCACAAAGTGCTTCTAGATCTCCAGGTGAACAGTGCTTGCTCTCTGCCCAGTGCTACTTTCTGCAAAGCACCCATTCAGACTGGCAGCAGATTCTCATAAAAATGAGCGGCAGGATGCAATTAATATGCTGTAGAAGTCATAAGTGTCAACTGGAGAAACCATTTAAAAATATTTCTAGATAAAATCCTGGGGGGTGGCTTTTCTTACCTTAAGGGTGCCTATTATTTGGCAGTTAACTGTGATCTAAGCAGAGATTCATAAATAAAACCTCTGGAAAACGTCTTGGTAGCAAAAATAAAAAAGAAAAAAAAAGCTTAGAAATGTGGATTTCTGTCTTGAAACGGGAGGGACAGGAAGGAATTGATCTTTACTACAGAGTCCACGTGGGGCAGGAAGGTAGTAACACAAGGAACACCTGAGAGGTGCAAAAAAAGCCTTAAACTTGGAAATTTTGGAGAAGAAGGAGTTAATGCTTTTAAACAACCATCCATCCTCTTACCATAGATAAGGGTGCATTCTAGTGGCAAAATCCATGCAATGCAGCTGCATAGATGACTGATCTAAAAAGAAACCTGGGGAATATGAGGCTTTGGAGGAGTGTGTGCTTATGTGGAGGGGG
>VZTL01041638.1:25111-59582 GCA_013400535.1 Scopus umbretta
GGGTGTGAAATCCATCAGGTGCCAGCAAGAGAGCCGGGTTTCTGCGGTGTGTGTGTACGGGGGAGGGAGGGAGGGATGGGGTGGTTCAAACAGGAAAGGAGGGGCCTTGGCTGGAAAGATTTTTTGGCAGCCTGGTTTCTAAGGAAGGAGCGAGAATATTAAGTAGTTGATACAAATGAAATTCCTGCTGGGTGCCAGCAAAGTTCACCAGAGAAAAGACGTGGCTCTGTGCGTGCGTGCGTGCATGAGTGATAGAGCTGGTCCCGAGCTCCCGCGCAGCGCTGTCAGCCTGGACCTGCTCCAGAGCCTGTACCGCTGCAGCGCAGAACTGGGGCTGGCCTTAAATGGGAGCCTCTGCAAACCTGGGGGATGCTGGAGGAAAGCTGTGTGCCTCCTCGTGTCAATATTTAAGCACCAGCACCCTGTGCCCAGATGACCATTGAGCCTTTGGCACGTCGGTGGTGTGAGCACAGTTGTGTGCGACTGGAAGTGTTGGCATGACTGAGGTGTGAGGTGTCCCGTCAGGCTCAGAAGAGAGGGGTAGGAGAGCTCGGGTACGTTTTGTGCCAGCTGTGGGACAGCCCCTGGTTTCATTTGGTCGTGTAGTTTGGCACACACGTGTCAGGGCAGCCAGGGAGGAAGGAGAGGAGGAGAAGCAGCGAGCGGGCGCTGCCTTGCACGGAGCGTGGTGCTCTGCTTCCTCCTAACGTCCGCTGGAAGTTTTACCCACGCTGGATCAAAAGGCGTCACAAATAGAGGAGCAGCTGTGGGATCTGTTACAGCGGTGGTGGTTCCCAGCGCTCTTCACCCAAACTAGAAAGCCTGGGAGCGGTCTGGGAAGAGGGGCAGGAACCTCAGCCCCTCTGGCACTCATCCTCCTCTGCTCAGTGGGGCGAGCCGCTAAGAACAGTTGCCGCTCATTTCACCTGTGCTGAGTGATAGGGGAGATAAAAGGGCCCATGGCACAGCAAATCCTGCCTATTTTTTTACCAAACACTTAGTAGTGCAAATTCAAGGTTGGACATAAAAGCAGAATTTGGCTGAACACACCTGCCCCCAATGTGGGCTGCAGAGCAGCAGGATTAATGTGCACAAGGAAGATATGCATGTGAGCATATGCACACATGTACCTGTGTTCACACGCCCACGCACGCCTGCACGAACATTTAATGTGTGCAAACACACGCAGGGAGCGTTTTTGTCTCTGGGGGCAGAATGGTTTCCAGACAGCACACACAAACCTCTCTTAGGTGCAGTGGTTCTGCTTATGACTGGCACGTTGATGTTTTGCTATCAAGATCAGATATTGGTGTACAGACCGGCCTACCCTATCCTCCCACTGAGGAGTGAGAAATGAGGTGCAGCAGGTGAGCATATGAAACAAGGGGAGGCAGGGAAGAAGACAGAGGCAAGATACTCCTCCCAGCCAGCTGTGTGGATCTGAACTCACCTGCTGTGTTTAGAGGTGGGTTGTGTTTTCTGGATGGACTGAGTCTATGTTAGTTAAATAGTCATTCACCTAGTCATTTGTAAGGAGATTTTTTACAGGTAAAAAGATAGATATTATCTGTTTATCCTCAGGACAGGTGTAGCCAAAAGCACGAGGAGGCTCTGATGGCAAGGAGAAGAGGGAACCCTGTCCCACGTGCTGGGATCCTCTAAGGCCTGGACCCCGCAGGCCCATTTAGCAAGAACCTCTGTGCCGGGTCTCCCTGGGGTGATGTGCAGGATTGCCCGTGGGTCACAGAGTGGGGTGACAGCTGTGCCAGCACTCCTGAACCTAGGCACTGCCCATTTGGGATCACTGGGCATGGGTCATGCTTGATGCCTCCACCCATCTGGGAAGGATCACATCGCATCTGGTGATGGAGTGAATTTCCCCCATCCTCTCACACCTCAACCCCCACGAGACACTCTCTGTTCCTTCAGCTGTGTGGCCAAGGCAGCTCTCAGCAAGGTGATGTTTCTGAGGTGGCTCTTTGACACTAGTGATCTGAGGGGACCCCTTAGTGTTTATGTCAATCCATGGCTCACAGTTAATCCCAGTGGAAACCAGCATAATGTGTGCAGAAATTTGGGACTTTCAGTGGTTTGATGTGGGCAAATTTGCTCTCAAGGAAGTAATTTCTCAGCATGTTTTGGTGGATCTCCTGCCTGTGATATTTCCAGGACAAGTGCACTAACTGCCCATCAGACGATGTCTTTTAACCATCAGCTTCTGGCTGGGAGACCACACCTGCCTTAAGCTATGCCTGCAGGAAGGTCCAAGCTTCCTTGGCTACAGAGAGACTCTGATCGACAGGCTAAACCTTGAGGAGGCATCTTAAATGTATGCCTGTGGCGTCAGTACGCGCTTCTTGTGTGTGTTTGTACAAACCCTTGCTCTCACTATTACCCTCATTCTCCAGATCCCTCTGATATTCCCATAATTTTCCCCTGTGCCTCCACCCTTTTGGTACTGCCTCTTTCACACAGAATATGGAAATGGGGTGTCAGTACCCCCCAGAGAAAACTGGCATATCATTCCCTATTAGCCTGGCAGGGTTGATCCTGCAAGATGCTGAGCACCTTTTCACTAGGCCCAGAGCATCATAGGCTTTCAGGCACGTAATCGCCTTCATGGGAGCCAGCTACCTCAGTCCTTGAAATACTGTGAGGCCAAAGGTGAAGATGCTGTTGGCTTCAGTAGGATTGGAAAGCTCTTAGCAGCTGCCTGCCTTAAGGGCTGTTGTTGCAGTTTGGTTTGTTTGCTTGTTGGATGGACACAGCTGGCTCACTGATGGAGATAATTGTTATGTTGCTGGAGATAGCTGGTCTGGTTGCTATTTAAGGGCAAGAAGGTAATCCTGACAGATACTCTACGGAAATGATCCCCTAGCTAAACAAGAGAGGGAATGTATCTTAAAGGTAACTTCAGGGCCAAAGTTGGCCAATAGTCATAATTCTTTTTGTAGAAAACCAGTAGAAATATTTTCTGTTTCCAAATTCAGACAGGATTCATCCTTGGAAGACAATTAAATCAACAGACCTATTCATTATTCATGCTTAAGAAATCAGATGTTATGCATTGGATTAATGATGAAAATCTAGTGATTAAATAAGCCAGTGAACAACTATGGAACTGGCTTTCAGTTTTTAATTTACAGGAGATGCTGGATAAGAAAAAAGTTTTATTAGGGAGGGACTGCATGTCTTATACCTGTCCAGCAGTCAATTATAGTGCTGCCACAGCCACATGTATGTCTTAATATATCTTAATAATGTCTAAACACAGTGACATACAGTCACTTTGCTTTTGCTTGTGACTCCTGCATTCCTGAAGAAATAGCAGAAATGGGTGAAATTTTACTGCATCATTTCGTAACCATTTCAGTGTTCAGTTATTTGGTTTTGTAATAGCAGATGCAGCTTGAGGTTGCAGGAAAAACAACAAAGTGCAACAGGGATTTTATCATTCTGGAAAGGCTCTGGACCTGTGGCAAAGGGTGACCAGTTGTCTCTCTTGGAGTTTCAGCCCCCAAAATGGAGGTCTGCACCCTTTGCTCCATCAAGGGACCCATGATATTTTTTTAACATTGAAAAGCATCTTTGCATCGTGTTGGACCAAAGGGAATTGGTTGGTTCATGCAGTGGTACAGTGCAGGGAGGCAAATGGCTAAGAGAGGCAAGAGTCATCCATTAGGTTAAAGCTTAAGCAAGTTTCTGCTTATCAATATTGTCAGAGTGTGAACATCAAACTTCTGGTACTTTTTTGTGGTACTACTTAGGTAGTACCTAAGATTAAGTAATGGCCAGGCCTGCTGCAGGTGAAGGCTTTCTGAGAGAAGGAGCCATTAAGAAAGTAGAAGGGAGTCCTGAGGTCAGAGCTGGAAATCTCATCACTTGGAGCTTGTAAAAGTCAGGTCAGACAGTACGTGTGACGATGTGTCATCTGGTGCTGACACAGAGATGAGCAATGGATGATCTCACAGATCTTTTCCATCTGATTTAAGGCAGAGCTGTGAAAGTCAGGCTGAAGGCCTAGAAATTAATCCAGACTAGGCTGGAGGCTGCAATCAGAGCTGCACGCCTGAAATACTTGTGGTGTTGCATGAGTTCTCATCCAGCACCTGACAGAGGTGCATCTCCGCACTCTACTTGATGTGCCTTCACCTCTCTCAGGGGCAGGCAAAGGGTTTAGCTTACTTGACTCTTCCAGCTACTGGCTGCTGTTGAGGCTGACAGAGACCCTCAATAACATAAGTGAGGATGGATCTTATGTTGGAGATGACCAGCCTCCAGTGGGAGCAGCCTCTCCCAGATGCAGTTCCAGTAGGCCAGTTGTTTAAAGCTTCTGCTTGGTGTGAAACTAAATCAGATTCAAAAACCTGACTAAAAGCCAAAATGCACCCTCATCCATAAGTAGGCCAGAGAGCTTAGCATAAACTGTAGTGGCTACATCTCTGATAGGATCTCTTCTTGGGATCATCTCCATTAATACAGGGGTTTCCTCTTTAATTGCACGTTGTTCTCAGGGTAAAATGCTACAATATCCACAGTGATATCCCAGCTTTTGATGGCCGCCAGCAACACTATTCCTGGTTATGGTCCTCTTTCTAAGGCCTTCTTGGTACCTGTCTCTACTGTGATTTGTCACGTTTGGGTTTCAGTGATCAAAATAGAATCAGTGTCCTGGCAGCATCTTGCTTTCAAGTCCAGGTTTCTTGACATCTCGTGTATATTGACACCCACCTTCAGCTGAGTTTTGGAGATAGGCCGCACATAGTCCAAGGGGGCAAAGCTGCCTACTCTGCCTCCCTACTGAAGTTTCATCCACCACTGCTGTTGAGCTACCTCCATCTGAAAAAGTCCTCCTTGTCCCCTTCTTTCTCATACAATAATGATAATTGATGGATGCTATTAGGCTTCTCTTCCAATCCATCACACCTGTTTCATTCCTAAAGACATAGCGAGATTTTTTCAGATGATCCCTTCCCACCTGGTGGCCAGATGAGTGGTTCACATCTTTTTGTTTTCATTCAGAAGACCTAAAAACATGTTTGTTTTCTAGGAAGGGTTTTCCTGTCTTTTTTGCCACAGATAAACCCCATGGAGAGACTGCCGGTAAACAATTAAACAATGCTTGTCAGGGGCTACTTTAGATTTTCCTCATTACTGTCAGTTAGGCAAAGACTGCCGTGCAGTCTTCTTCCCTGAGTTTTCCTTCTTTGCTCTTTTCTGCTCTTAGTTCCTTGGCAGCCTGGTGGGGTTTTTCCTGCCGTTATTACAAATGATGGAATCTTCCGCTAGGGTGGCTTTGTTGGAAAAGATGCAAGACTAAGAAAGACTGAACATTTCATCCTTTCTAGGAAGGAGAAATGGGTCTCGGTCACTATGATACTGAAAGATGATTTATTTAGATTTCTCTGGGTCATTCTTCAGCTCTCAGCTTCTTCTGCAGTTTCAGCAGATGGAATGGGGAACATCTGTAGTCTCCAGATGACATGAAGGAAATATGTTTTATCTTCCTATCATCAGTGCATCAGCAACAGGAGCTTCTTGATGTAAATCTAATCCTGAAATACTTCCTTCCCCTCCACTTGCCAGTTCAGTTCCCTGGAAGATAACTTTGTTCAGGAAATGTCAGGCTGATACAAGCAACTATCTAGAAACAGAGTGCCTGCAATTTTGCAAGATGGTGCACGTTGGCATCATTTAGTTGTAATGGATGGATGTCTGTTCACCATCTCACCGGAGGGAGAAATTCCGGAAAGGTTCCCAACTCTTTTACTGGTTAGACATTTTGGGTTCCCTCTTGCACTGAAATGGTTGTTGCTGAGATCCCCAAGTCTCTGGCAACACTGCTTCTCCACCACAGGCCCAGACGCTCAACTGAACTTGTTGTGTCCTGTATATGTGTTGCTAGCCCCCAAGCCTCTGTGGAGAACCGATTGTAGCAAGATTTAGGAGCTCTCTGGGGATAAAGAGACAGGTCAAAGACAACAGTGAACCCCAGTCCTTGCTTGTACATCCCAGGTCAGAACCAGCTCAGCACTCCAGCTGATGCCCAAGCTTGGCTCTTTCCAGCACAGCATAGATGCTTGGAGCCTGCTGAACTAACAGCTAGCAACATGTAGGGAAGGAGCTTACATCGTGGAGCTCCTCATCTCTAAACCTGCTTTTCTCCTTGCTGTAGAGAGTTGTTCCCAGGGATTTTTATTTTGTGGCTGCAGCAAGGAAGGGCACCTCAGGAAAGTATCATTTGGCACACAGCAATGCAGATAGTTCCTCATGATTCGAGTTCCCATAGCCATACCTCTCCACCTCCACGGCGTTTGCTGGCACTGCGGAGAAGTGGTGCTGACCCAGAGATCCGTTTCTACAGATAGGCCCTGTGCTTCCAGAGCAGACCAAAACATGAGCTGGTTCCCCTGAGAGCTCCTTTCCCACACACTGAGCTGCTTTTCTCCCCCATCCAGCTCTGTATGAGGACACCGAGGTCATCAGGATGATGATCTCCCTTTCCCATGAATCCTATGTGAACCTGGGGGCAGCCCAAGCACCTGATATTCACGCTCTGCAGGTGAGCCCTGGCTGATGCAGCAGAATCTGCATCCGCAGGTTTCTGCTGAGGAGACAAAAATATCCTGAGAAAGAGTTTGTCTTCCGGGCTAGTTCAGCAAAGCCCAAACAGCATCTTGGAAAAAAAAAGGCCACAGTATAGCACATCCCTCTGCCATCCATCCCCACTCTCTGAGGCTCTTCAGGTATTCCTGAGCTCTTCCCAAGCATCCTACTGGACCTTGGCTTAATAAAACAGAGATAAATATTAATCTAGGGTTGAGTCCTTCCAGCCCTCTGGCTGATCTTCCATTTCTTCTCTAAGCTTGATCCCACTGATCCATATCCTTCTCTTAAAATGTGTCTCTCTGGGACAAGAGAGTGAGGTCCCAGCAACTTTCGCTATGCTGTCACAGGGATTTAAGGTACTGGGATACCCCAGATCTCTCTTCCAAAAGCTTGTGTGGCTTTTGGGCCATGGACTATTTGGACTCTGATCCTTTGTCTTTGGCAGGAAACTGGGCATTGTGGGGCAGAGTGGGCATTTTTGTGAGTGCTTCATGATGCTTTGGCTGCTAAAGACTTCCTTCCATACTCTGCATATCACAAAGGTGATTTGCTTCCTTCAGCAGCCATTGAGATACCTAATCCCTGGTGAAGGAAATAGGGTTTGGGTTTTCTTGCCACTGCTCCTGTGCCTGTAAAACAGTTTGGCACTGCTGCCCATGAGAGCCGCACCACAAGCTGCAAGGGGACCAGTACCGAAGAGGTGGTGGGATTTATCTTTCTTAACTTCAGACCTTTGGAGGCCTAAGTGAGACCACTGGAGTCACAGGAGGAGAGACTGGAGCCTCCAGAGATGTCGTTCCACCCTAAAATCGGCGCCCAAGCCAAATGATGGGGCTGGTCACAATTTGGAGGGTGCAGCATCTCTGCAATGACTTAGACATGGAGTTGAGCCATCCAACGAAGCCCCAACACCTCTGTGTTAGCAGACGGGCGTTATTTGACACAGATCTGTCGTAAATGCCTGTTGCGTATTGCTGGGACTTGGGGGAGGTGGGGTGGCAGTCCAAGCAGGGCTGCTGTTTTTCTGTCCTTCTCGGTGTGTGGTGTCTCCTCCCAGTCTCTCATTGCCTGCGAGCATCACCAGTGTGCTCCCTCACCAGTCCCCACCAGACCGGCCGCACCGACCTGCCGTTGAGTCCCCACCAAAGCACAAAAGTTCGTCGAAAGTCCAAGGCACATTGCAGCTGGCTGTCCGGCAGCCAACGCCCTGGGCTAGCGGAGGGACTGGCCAGAGCCTGCATCCCAGCCCTGGCTGCTTCTCCTCTGGTGGGTGCCAGATGGCTTCAGGCTGGGCGGCCGCCTGAGATCACCGCCTGACTTCACCGGGGCGGTGGTCCAGAGCAGTGACCCTGGCCCTGGGCATCATGCCTGAGCCGGCTCCACTGCCCACCCCCCCGGGGCTGTGGCGAGGGGCTGGGGGTCATTCACCACCACAATGGGGGGTTGTGCCTGCAACAGGAACATAAACGAGCTGTTCTTCGTTACGGCAGTGAAAGCTCACTTCTGTCTGGGCTGATCCTGGTGGCCTCTGAGGAGCTCAGGAATGCTTTTGCTCAGTTGTGCTCTCCAGCTGCCAAAGGGTGAGAGATGAAATGACCCTCCTTGCTCTGCATCTTGCATCCCTTCCTGCCTGCGTTATCCTTTCCCTCCTTGCATTATCCCTTCCCTGTCTGCATTTCCGGAATGCAAACACAGCGGCTGTCCCTGTCTGTTGACGAGGAGGGAGGGGTTTTTATTTTCCTGTCATGGTCACAGGTGCAAGTCCAGTCTGGGGAGGAACTTGCCTGCCCATACCAGGAGGTTTCAGCATGGGTCAGACACATCCCCTCCTCTGGAGCAGGGACAAGTGGGGAGGGCAGCTGAGGGAAATGCACAATGGAGGTTTTTACCAGCCAGGGACCTGAGCACAGACTTCCTGTATAAGACCCAATCTGAAGAAGAACAGGTACATCTCTAACGTGATTTGCAAGTGCAAAAGTTGTTTTCAGGGTCGTTCCTCCTCCCCCAGCCACAGGGAGCCCAGGGAAGCTGCTTTATGTTGCCCAGCAAGAACCAGTACCATAAAGGACGGGGGAGGAAGGAGAAATGGGAGGATCCCGTCTCTCCAGCAGGTACAGGGAAGAAGACAAACATTGATTTCAGCAATCATTGCCTCTGCCTGCGTGTGTGTGTAAAGTTCAGCAGAAAGACGTAGGAAGCCGGTGTGGGGCTGGGTAGATAATGGAGCCACTGTAGATAGGAGTCTGCAGCTGTTTGTGCCGGGGAGCTGTTGTTGTGAGTGAAGCTTGGAGAGAGTGTCCGTATCTGGCTCTGATTAGCACTTTGGGGGTCCTGATCGATGGGAACCGCAGAAAAATTCTTCTCTGTCTTCCCCCAGCCTCTCCCGTAATTTTTTTTCCCTTCTCTGTAGCCAGCATCAGCTGCCTCGGTGTCTGATCCCAAAATGTTATCCCTCCTGCCAAAGAGAAAGCCAAGGTGTCAGAGATCACCCAGCTAGGTTTGGAAAATGCCCTCTTGTTGTAAGTTGCAATGGGACAGAAATGGGGATCTTCCAAAGACAGCTGCCACCAGGGCCCAAAATCACAAGTTGCCCCTTGGAAAATCTGCGGGGGGGGGATCACTTGTGAAGTCCTGCAGCTGAGGATATTCCCTTTGTGGGAATACTGGGAGGTGGCTCTTCATCCTGGGGGTAAATCCTCCTCCAGTGAAGAGCAGAGACATTGTGCACGGTTGGACTGCAATGGTATAGTGGGAGACACTTGCTGCTTTCTAAGCAGCGATATTTCAGCCCTGGATAATGTAAGCCTTAATTTCCATCTTGCAATGAGCACCTCTGAAGAGAGATAGCTGAGTTTGGGGGTGAAGGAAGGACTGGGAAACTTAAGGTCTCCACCAGTGACATTTGCTGTTGGTACTATGCTAGAGGTTTAACTGAGATCCCCGTTAAGTCTTTCTCTAACACCTTCCTGCTTAAGTGATGTATTATGCTAATGCTCGTGCTGTAAATAATAATAATAATGATAATAATCAAGAGGGCTGTTTAGCAAGGTTGTGCTATGGTTGTGCTTGTCCTCTTAGGTGCATGCAGCTTTTTTTGGGTGTTTGAACAGGACAGCAAGTCCTCTAGCGTGGGCTGTGGATGTAACAAGCACGGATCATTAGCAGCAGCAGTCAATAGATACTTTTCCTACCTTCCTGCCAGAAACTGATGAAAATGTGTTACGAAAATTCAAGCCTCCTAGCCATTTGGAACAAGCTTCCTGCTCCTCTGTAATGTCAGCAAGCAGGGAGGTGGTGTTCCCATGTGCCCCGCACCCCCTTGTGTACACACACACACCCCCCTTGTGGGGACCTCACACATGAACAAAACGTCTGGAGCACAGAAGTACCCAGCCTGGGTTTTGGTCCAGGTGCAGGAAGGTGCATGGGCTGCTCTGGGTGATGTCTGTCAAGGACAGCAGACAGCCAGACAGGAGCAATTTGCAGCTTCCCAGAATCTGTCCCTGGTACTTTGCTACTCATGTGTCCCTTCTCTAGGGGCAGTGTGAAAGGGTTGGAAATAGCTCCTTCTAGGGAGCTCCCTCTGGCCAGCCTGCAGTGGGGAGAGGGCACTAAGCCCTCAGCCCCAGGGCAGAGGGCAGCCCACACTCTGCTGTGGATATTTTCTGCCTCCCAGGGCTCATGGGAGCTTGCATGAATTAGGACATCAACAACAGAGTCCTTCTGGCCTGTCAGGACCATCTGCAGATGCTCACCCAGCAGTCCTCCATGAGCACCACAGCGTCAGACCAGACACAGAGCCATGGGGTGGCTCTGAGTTGAGTTCAGTCTCCTGCCTTGACTGTAGGGTCAACATCCCCTTGAGGTGGTTACAGTCCAGGTCTTACCTCCAGGCTAGCCAGGCATCCTTGGCTTGGCCAGGAATGTCATTCTTCTGTGTGGCCAGCGAGCCTGAGAACTCCACTGAGAGGTCACCTCCATCTGAGGAGTGGGAGGAAGGGATGGAGACATGAGAGCCACCCACCTCCGGCTTCCCATGATCCCCTGGCTGAGGACACAGTGAGTAGCGCCTTCCTGCCTATGCCTTGTGCCCACATCTGAAATACAGAGATGTAGCATGCTCTGTCTCTGCAAACAGCTGCCTGCCTGCCTGAAACCCAATCGCTGGGTTGGCAAGGCAGATGGGAGTAGGCGGGAAGGGGCTGTGCAGCGGGCCAGATCCTGACAGCAAGGGAGGAGGAACTCCAGCCTCCTTCCTGAGTCTTAGACAGGCATAATTAGGGCTCATTCAGGGAAATTGGGCATTGCTCCTGCTGGCGTCTCCTCGGGAGCAGAGGTGCAGTGGTGCCAGCGCTGCCTGCCATGAGCCAGCCCCGGGGTGGCAGATGGAGGTTAGCGAATGAGCTGGTGGGTGAGGATGGGAAGGCGGGTGCAGAGGCTCTGGACATGTTGGCGTGGGTGTCTGGTCCCAGCTGCAGCAGGCACCTGCAGGTTGATGTGGATGAGCTGGCCAGGAGGCAAAACCCGGGGACTGCGTAGGTGCTGGCTGCCTTGACTCTGCCTTTCCCTCTTGTGTTGGCACCGGGAAGGTCCCTCACCAGCTGCCCAGAGCTTGTCAGGAGTCTGTGTGTCAGAGACCTCTGCCCTTCAGTTTTTCAAAATTGTCTTGTTAGTATCAAATTAGGGAACAGATAGTTGAGTGCATGAGCAGGCACAGCTTCAGCCTTGTTGCTGAAGGAAATTAGGCTATAAAAAACATCAGAGGGTACAGGAAAAGGATCCCTCCCAGGAATGCATGGGGCTCTTCACTGGGAAATAAAGACCCAAACTAGACACCACTGCTGAGCAGTAGACGGAGGAATCCCACCACAGCCATCCCTTGTTGTATCGCTACTTGAGCAGAGACCCGTGCGTGCTGGGAAGGGCAAAGGGCATCAGTTCCAGGTGCTTTTTTGGACCTGGACTCTGGCTGGGAGCTAGGCAACTTTCACTGCATGCCAGCCCTCTGCTCCCTCTGCAGAGCAGCGGGCTCCTGTGGCTCCCATCTCCCTTTGCTGAAAGGGCTCCGTGTTAGTCCCCAGCTCTTCAGCCCACTCTGGCTGGCTGGCAGCTTGCAGGAAGCAGGGAAATAAGGTGTTTACAGAGGCTGAAGCTGCTGACTGTATGATCAGGCTGAGCTGCTGCAAACACCCATTGCACCACCGAGTCCCAGGGACTGGACACCCTGTGCTGTTTTTCTGACTGAATCCTCACTGCCTTGTCCCATTTGTTTGTTATTTTAGGTTTGCCCAGGTAGCTGTGCCTCTCATGTTTGTTGTTGCAGCGGTAATGAGCTGTGCCCCTCTTGTGTTGCTGTAGGATTGCCTGCGCCAATGTGAATCCTCCCCTCCCCTTAGTTACCCTAGGGCAGCCCAGGGAGGTGCCCCCTGGCTCTGCTGTGTCCGGCCCTGGCAGTTGGTGCCTGAGGGGATTCCTGGGACAGATCACAGCGTGTTGCATTGCAGTGGCAGGGTTTAGTCAGTGCGGATGTCTCCAGTCTCCTTTTAGACCTCAGATTGCTGCAACATCTTTGTGGCAAAGGATGCTCTTCTACTGCACCTTGTACAGTGTCATTTCCTGGGGGATGAGGTCATTCCCAATTTAATCAATTTCTTCCCTATCCCTTGTCTGTCACCCCCTTACAGTAGAGGAGCCCAGCAAGCAGCCCGTCCCCTCAGCCACCTCCCAGGCCACCCTGCTGAGGGGGCTGTGTGACAGGCCGGTGCTGCCATCTGCCGCTGAGCAGCGTGTCTGTCCCCCCTTGCTGGGTGTCCCCTGGGCACCCCTGGGCAGCCTGGTGAAGCAGGGACACCCTCCCCCCAGCCCCGGGGGTGCATCTGGGCTCCAGGGAGCAGCGGGTCTGCAGGGAGACTCCTGCTTGCCTTGTTGAGGGGGACGATGATCATGACGTCATCCGCTTTGATTTTCCCCGAGCCTTATTTTCACCCTGAGCCTTTTCCTTTTGTCCCAACAGTGATGTTGCAAGGAGGGGCAAAATTGGTGCACTGCTGTCTTCACCACAGGGTTGCAGGAGGGGATGAACCAGGTTCACTGTCATTGAAGTAGCTGGAAACACCGTGCAGGGAGGGATTTCAGCCGCTCTGATGCTTTTCCTCCTGCCGCAGTGGGTTCCCCTGTGCATGCCCACTGGCCCCAGCACAAACCTGGCATCAGCGCAGGGCTGCTGGGAACCAGGGTCTGGGAGACCAGGAGCCTCAGGAGCCTTAAACTCCATTCAAATTTAGTCCAGAAATAATCCTTTTTCACTCCGGTGGCTGTACTAAATGTCACAAGTCATCTAAGTTTAGACTGTCACCAGCTCTCTCCTATATATAACTGTGCACGGCTCCTGACTGCATCCTGCCGGCACAGGTCATGCTGGGGCGATCCGGGGAGGGTGTAAAGGAAGGTGGCTGACTTGGGCAGAGCCTAAACATGCCCCTGCCTTGCCGTCAGTACTATCGGTGGCAGCTACGGTCAGGCAGCACTGCTCGGCAGCGTTACCCTGGGCTTTGCCGGCTGCTTGGTGGGTGCTAGCAGACAGGAACTGGTTCAGTCCCGTGAGCATGGGGCTGTAGAATGAGGACACTGAAGATCCCAGCACTTGTCAGCTGCATCTTTGGCATCACTGTGGAAGTGTCTGCCCAATCACATGGTGGCTTTGCTGTGGGATTGACCTTGACTTTGGAGTTGTCTCATCTTTGAGCATACCTGGCTTTTGCTCTTCCATCTGCAAGGAGGGATGAGGTGTGAATTTGTCACTTAATCCTCTTGCCATGGCTAAAGAGGGGCTTCTCTGCCACATTTTATGTGTCATCTGGTCCTTTCTGGGTTTGGGATAACCCTCCCACTGGTCCTTCTCCACTGACACTCTGCAAACGATGATGGCCTTGTGTGTAGGAGTCCATCTTGACCCCCAGCTTCCCCATGCCCTCAGGCACCTTCCTATCCTGAGCGCAGGGGTCACATGAAAGCCATGCCAAGTCCCACACAGTGGGATAAAGCCAGGGTTGTAGGCAGCAGCTAGGAAAGGGGATTCCTTTGGTCATTTGTTCTCGTCTTGCCTGGTGTAAAGATGTCCTCTGGGGTTGGACAGGAGGCTCTTTGCAAAAGCAAGCCTCAGTCAGCTCATGGAGACCTGATGGTTTGGTATCCCTTCCCTTCCAGAACGGGAGTCCCGAGAGCATGAGGAGCCAACCACGTCGGAAATGACAGAGGAGACCTACCCACCCAAGGCCTACCGGCCCAAGCACGGGCGCCTCTCTGAGCTCAAGGCTGAGGCCCTGAAGAAGGACCGCCGGAAGAAGCTGACCCTGGCCAAGTTCGTGGGCATGGCAGAGAACACAGCGCATCCCCGCGTCGTCATCCCCGAGCTCCGGCAAGAGTTTGAGCTGGTGGGTGCCTTCACCTTCTCTCTGCAGGGCTCCCATGGGCAGGGGGCTGTCTGTAGGAGGGCTTTGCCTCCCTGGTGAGCGGGGCGGTGACAGGGGACCTGGGGCTGCAGCTGGAGGCTTGCTGCAGGGTGCTCCCCTCCTCACGCTCCATCGTCTCTCCCTGCTCGCAGGGCCCCTGCCGCAGGCACATGGAGGCATCCCTGCAGGAGCTCAAGAGCAGCCAGCGGATGGTCCCCCGTGCCGTCCACCTCCCCAACTGTGACCGAAAAGGCTTCTACAAGAGAAAGCAGGTAAGAAAGAGACCCACAGACTGATGCTTCCCACCCAGGGAGGGTCCGCTGGATGGAAAGGATGGAGGTTTTTCCTCAGCTGGGCTGGTGGGGAGGTTGCTGTAAGCATCTTCAGGTGGTGGGTGCTGATGGCTCCAAGTGCCGTCCAGCCTGAGGCGAGCATTCTGAAGGAGCTGGTGTGGGAGGAGGAAAAGTCAGAGAGCCCCAGGCTGGGGTAGCAGCGGGGATGGAGATCTGCTGAAAGCAGAGAGCAGGAGCTAAGTCCTATCCAGGGGACTGCATCGCTGGGGTGAAAGGGGCAAAGTGCAAGGCTGATCATTATCCCCAGCGAGAGGGAGCCATGCAGCGTCTGGCGGCCAGCTCTTGATCTCTGCCTTTGGGTGTCTCCCCAGTGCAAGCCCTCCCGAGGCCGGAAGCGTGGGTTGTGTTGGTGCGTGGACAAATACGGCATGAAGCTGCCAGGGACTGACTACCTGAGCGGAGACCTGCAGTGCCACGCGTTCGACAGCAGCAATGTGGAGTGAAGTCACATCCCCTCCCTCCGCCCCATCACTACCTACCCAGGCTCCCTTCCACCCTCCCCTCTGCACCTCCCCGCACCCCGGGACTCCGATTCCTTTCATCTCATGTAAGAAGAAAAAAAGAAAGGAAAAGAAAAAAGAGAAAGAAAGGAAAAGGAAAAAAAGAGAAAGGGAAAGAAAGAAGAGAAGTAAAGAAAGGAAAAGCAAAAAGAAAGGAGAACAGAAAGAGGAAGATAAAGGAGAAAAGGAAAAGAAAAAAAAGAGAAGAAAAGAAAAAGAAAAAGAAAAGAGAAAAGAAAAGAAAAGAAAAGAAAAGAAAAGAAAAGAAAAGAAAAGAAAAGAAAAGAAAAGAAAAGAAAAGAAAAGAAAAGAAAAGAGAAAAGAAAAAAGAAAGAAAAGAAAAGAAAAAAGAAAAGAAAAGAAAAGAAAAGAAAAGAGAAAAAACAAACCCTGAAGAAACTGAGGACTCGGAATCTACAGCAGCCTCTTGACAACAAGGACTCAGCAAGGAAAGGACAGAGCCAGAGACAAACCAGCCGCGGCCACTCCGCCATCCTGCGCCTCTCCCCAGTGCCACCTGTGTGCCCCTGCCGCAAGCAGAGGCCACCCCGATATAGGAAGCTCTCCGAGTTGGTGATTTTCCAGTACAGGTTTCGGGTTGGTTAATTTTTTTTTTTTCCTGGGTTAGCTAGTCATTTTCTAAAGGGTCTTGAGAGAAAACCTTGCGGCCACCAGCATTCCCTCTCCTCACTGCGGTCTTCCGGAGTCTCCTCCCCACATCGCTGGGACTCACTCAAGTCAATTTGATTTGACTTCAGTCTCAAACGACCACCCTAGATCCAGGCAGATTTCGACACGTCGGGAGGAGGAGTGGGACTGCTGGCTTCGTGTCTGGAGATGAGCTGGGGAGGGAAACACAGCTCCTGCAACAGCATGAATACCTCCCCCCCCAAAAAAATATTTGTGGACTTCAAAAAGAAATCATCCAAAAAGGAAAGATACCCTTCTCTATCCCGTTCCTCTCAAACGGGAGGTCAGAAATCTTTTTTGGACAAGCGGGACTCTGACCGTTGTCCATCCAGGTGTGGAAACATTTGTTGCCTGCGTGCGTGTGCATGTGTGTGAGCGTGTGTGTGCACAGACGTGGCTTTTCCTCCTTGCAAAACTTCACCTTGAAATCTGCAATCTGGAGGGCTTAACTGTAAGCAGGGGGAGAGATGCTACCCCCTCCCAAAAAGTAATAATAACCTGCCGGACTAAGCACAGGAGCGGAGTTATGGAGGAGCATCGGTGCATGTGGGACCAGGGCCCTGCTGACACCGAGGGCTGCATCCAAGCCAACCCCGCAGATACTCCATCGCTGTCCAGACTGAAGCATCCCTATGTGGGGACAGAGGGATTGGGGCCAAAACTCTTTACCACCTTTTGCCATCATGAGGAGGAACAACTATGGAGATTTTTTTTTTTTTCCCACAGCCAAAAAAGTGGTTTGCTCCAGGGGAAAAAAAAAACCCAAAGCTACACTTTGTTTTGTCTTGGTTTTTTTGTTAAGGCTGGTTTATAGCCTTCCCCGTGGGTAGGAAAACACCTGTCTCCAACCTTTTGCATTGAGGATATTGCTCACGTTGCCATGGCTGATTCCCGCCACCCTGCAGTAACATCCTGTGGCCGGCCCTCGCCTTTAACCTGGGATCCAGCTCCTTGTTGAGTGACAGCAGCCACCATGCTGTGGAGACCCACTGACTCAGGCATGCTGGGACAGCCCTCAGCTGCCTTCCTGACCGTTTTGTTGTTTTTAATTTTTACATTCAATTTTGGGACTGTTGCCTTGCGTTTCCCCATGACAAGGGTCTCCAGGATGTTGGTGCTCAGAGGAGAACCTGCAGTGAAGGGAAGGAAGGAAAGGAAAGCAAGCTGTGGGGTCTGGGTGTTGCGGTCCCAGTGGGTAAACATGCACTCACCAGGGACCAACATCCCACCGCTGCGGCTGGAGCTGGCAGCTGGCACTGCCCAAAGGACACGGCTGATCTCAGGGTGGAGGTTTCTGCACCCCCAAAGTCCCTTTGAGCATGGCAGAGCTGGGCAGGGAGGAAAGGGGGTCCGCAGCATCAGCAGGGATGGGACAAGGAGGTTTCAACACTGAAAGGCTCCAGCAGAGGCTCCTCCCATCACAGATTGGGCACCCTTGTAGCCTCCCACGGCATGGCATTGCTCCCTCGAGCACCCTGTGGGCCCCCCACCAGGACACTTGCCCTGATGAGGGCAGGACAGTTACTTCCCCTGGAGTTCTGCTGGGGGCAAGTTTCACTGACAGACTTCCACGGAGACCTGGTGGGACACATTTGGAGCTGGGGGCAAGGCGTCTTCCCTTTCCAAAAAGAAGGGGACACCACCAAATGCAGATCTGTCCCCCCAAAAAACCCGCAGGAGCGGGGTGACCCCTGTGTTGCTTGAGGGGAGCACGGCAGGTGCTGGGGCCAAGGGAGGGACCCCTCCAGGCTCTGCAGGGCTGATGGAGCAGGGTTGGTTTGACGAGAGTGGGGGGTTAATGGTGCAGTGAAGTTGGGGTGAAGAATGGGGTAAAGAAGGCAGGTGGAGGAGGAGAAGCCTGTGCCAACCCCAAGGGCCACAGGTCGCCACTGTCGCCGCTGTCTCCCATCTCCTCCACTCACTGATCCCCGTGCAAAACCTCCTGACTGTTATAGGCCAGTACCACCTTCCCCAGGACCCTTCCCTCCTCTCTCCCTCTTTCTTGCTTTTTTGTTTGTTTGTTTGTTTGTTTTGTTTTTTGATTTCCCAAAACTTGAAAGCCTTTGGCTGCAGAGAAAGGAGACGTGCTCCCGAAGCAGGATAGGAGCAGGCAGAGAGATGGCAGCTCCCCATGGACCTTGTCTTTTGAAGCTGATGCTTTTGTGTGGCGAGGGTCAGCTCACAGGGGGTGCAGCCCAGCTGGGGGGCCTGGTGGTGTTCTTATGATGTGGCCACCACAGTAACGCTGAGAGGGGGACACAGGGTGCCTCCCCAACCTCCCCCTACAAAGTCAGTCTCAGCCATGGCCCCAGGATCCCAGAGCACCAAAATCCATCCCATGCAGCCTCCCTCCCCCCTGCATATCCAGCACTGGGACAGCACTGCCTGTCCTGTCCCCACCAACTGGGGGGAGGAGGATGTGAGGGGTGGATTGCATCACCCTTGCTCCCCCAAGCCACCTTGACTCCCAGGACAGGGCTCCGAGCAACCCCCTGGCTGCCCACTCCCTCGAGGATCCCCGAGAGGACGAGGCTGTTTGCAGGCTGTGCTAACATTTAGGGCCGGGGTTGGGCTGGGGGCGAAGAGTGGTTTCAGGAGGCGTTGGCCACCCCCTGGGGTGGCAGTGATGAGGTGCTCCCGGTCTCAGCACCCAGCAGCACCCTTTTGCATTTGGGGTGAGAAAACCAAAAGGGGCAGATCTGGGAGCTGGGGAGGGAGGGGCGGGGGGGTGTGTTTGAGATACACAGGGAGGTGCTGGCGATTCACGCATCAGGGGGAGGTGGGAGGCTTGGGGGTCTCCAGTCACAGTGTTTGCACCGAGCCCACGCTGGTACCTGGGATGCTGGCTGGGAAGGAGAGGACAAGGATGGCGCAGGGGTCAGGACAGCCCTTCCACCACATCTCCCTGGGGAGCGGCACTCTGCGGCTGGGCTACCCCTTGTCTGTACTGCAGTGGACTTCGAAAACCACTAGTACAAGAGCATTTTGCACTATTTCTCCGCTCTCTCCACCCTTCACTTTTTCTCCCCCTTCCCCATGAAAACTTTCTTTTTGTTGTTGGGTTTTTTTGTTGTTGTTGATTTTTTTTTTTCCCGAACGGAGCATTGTATATTTAAGGACTGACAGTTCACCTCGCTTCCAGACCGCTGTCCTGGCCCTGGCTAGGAGCCCTGCCTACTGGGACCCCCTCCCCAGCCCCACTAGCCCCCCGCCACTGCCACCTGGACAGATGTCACCGCGCACATTACCCACCATTGTAACACAGTTGTTAAAACACACCAGATTCCGAGTTTCCTGCCTGGTTTTTATCTTTAAGCAATACTCACTACACATTTTACGGTAGCTTTTTATAGCTTTACATACATACGGTAGCTCTGTTGTTTTGTTTTGTTTTGTTTTTGTTGTTTTTTTCCAGTAAACAAGAAATACTCATAATCTTACTGGTGGGAAAAAAAAAAAAAAGCGCAGTTTGTGAAAAACTGACAATGGAAGAAGAGCTTAATGCTCTGTTTAGCATTTTGTACTTAAAAAAAAAAAATCTCACATTTTATTAAAAAGTGAAGATTGCTGTATACTATTTATTCAACTTATAATTTATGTTACTCTTTGATCTTTGTCTTTTCTCATGACAAAGCATTTATTTAATAAAGTTATGCATTCAGTTAGCTTGTGCCTGACCCTCATGGAGCATCTGTGTGCCGGGGCGTGCCAGCGAGCTGCTCCGGCCCCTAGCATCCCCTGGCTGGCCACACTGTGCCCCTGGGGGGCTCAGCCAGCTCCATGGGGGTGCTGGGGGAGGTACAGGGTGCAGGGTAATGTGGTGGCAATGGTTTACGAGAGCTTTTGATACCGGAACAATCTACTAAGTCAGTGGTAAAATTGCAAGTCTGAGTTCAGAGCATCCTTAAATCAGAGCTGCCCTATTATTTTTTTAGCAATTTATTTGCATGGATGTGGCAGTGGGGCACAGCACCTGCATTCAGCTGGGTTANCGGACTTCTCCAGGTTCAAGTTGGGAAGATTTGCCCCAGGGTCCCAGTGTGCAGGAGCATCCATGGGCCATCCCTGGGGCAGCCCAGCCCAGCCAGGCTGTAGTGCTCAGACACCTCGTGGTAGCCCTCTGTGGTCCTTCCCACTGGCCCATGTCCTCCCCAGTGTCAGATCTGACCCCCCCTCGCCCACACAGCCATCACTCTTCATCCTCCCACACACCCCTCCCTCCTGCGCCCCCCCATCCTTTCCATCCACCCAGCTGCCAGCATCACCCCATGTGCCCAGAGCAAGGTGGGAGGCAAAATCGAGCTCTTTGGCCCCCACTGAGGACCGTGGGTTTCCAGGGCTGTCCTAACAAGGTATCCCCCATCCTATTTGCACCACTCGTGGCTGCCCCGGTCCCCGACGGCCTTCTCACCCCATAGCACAGCTGGGGCCAAACCTGCTACCCCAAGCGAGGGAGGTAGGGGGGTCTGCACCCCGCTGCGCCCCCATGCCACCCCCAAAGGCTGGGCCCGCTCCCCCGGGCACCCCACGCTGCAGGAGCCGCAGCCGGCAGCAGGCGGCGCGCCGAGCCTGCCTGCGCTGCCTGCGCTGCCGGCGCTGCCTGCGCTGCCTGCGCTGCCTGCGCAGCGAGGCATTGCTACTGCTTTCACCCACACGGGCAGTGAAAACGGGCTCTCCGCCCCAAAAAGCTAGTGCTCTTCCCCCACGCCCCCAGCTAGTGGGCTAGTAAATCATACTCCTACCCACAAGCTGTAGCTATAGCTGTACGTAGATACAGCCTTACACTAATTATTTATATTGCATTTCATTACTTATAGTAGTGTATAATTTTCATGCTATACTAAAACTGTAGTATGCCAGCATAGATAGTTGTGTGTGTGTACGCCACAGCTGCTGGGGTTTCGGCTACTACCCCACATGCTGCTTGCCCCATCCCAATGCCTGACTGCACACCTGACTACCCAGAGTACAGGAGGCACGAAGGTGGCCCAGAAGAAACCCCAGAGCCAGGATCCAAGCAGTGGCACCCATCACACACATACGCAGCCTTCAAGACTGTGTTGCAACCCTGGAGAAACCGAACCAGAAGTTCTTTGCTCCCCTTGTCTTACTGCTGTGTCTCTGCCCCTCTGCAAGGAGCCTTGCCGGCTGCAAGCCCCCTTTGCTGGGCTGAGGGCTCCTGGGCTCCTCGGGCTCTTGACTCAGGCGCAAAGGTCACCACCAGCCCTTGAAACAGAGCGTGGCCCCAGGCATGGCTGGGCTCTGGGCTCAGGCACCTCTGCCACCCCCGGCCCTCCCTGGGCAGCATCTGGCTTGGAGCATCTTCGTGCCCCACTGTACTACCGGCATACCGCCCCGGGCATCTCCTGAGCTGCCTTCAGCTTCCCTCAGGGGAAGACAACAGCATGGTATTAAATGTCAATTTTGCTCCTTTTCCCATGTTCTCCAGCTTACATCCCACCCCCCATCCTGACTGTCCTCCCCCTCTCCCCTGCAGTCCCATGCACTCACTGCTTTCTGTCCCTATACATTTTCCTGGTGCTCCCCACCACTGCCCAGCGCCTTGGCATGCATCGATCTCACTCAACATCCTGGCATGGGGTAGGAAAAAACAGGTGGGGAAGCAGCCTGGTGGTTTTGCCTTCCTCTGGGGAGGGCGAAAGGAAACCACAGTCACCTGAATGCTGGCGGTTGCAGGCCACACAGGGCCTCTCCCTCAAGGCTGCAATTTTAATTGAATGCAGTATAGGTTGGGGGTTTTTTTAATTATCATTCTTTGCCTCTCTGTGGTGCCCCAAGCACTGAGCTGTGCCGTCATGCTCACTTAGGCAGCACCTCTCACCCTGGGAGAAGGTGCAGGACCTTCAAGGGACGCGTCTCCACAGCCCCATAAGTGGAGCAGCTCAGCCAAGCCCTGATCTCATACGCAACCCAGGCCTCCCTGCGCCTTCCCAGCAGCCCATTCTGGGAAAAGGCTTCACACAGAAATGCTAAGGCTGGCTTTTCAGCTGGCTCAAATTTTGCTCTCCTTGAACAAGCAAAGGGAAGAGCCCTTGGAGGGTTTATTGCTGCAGTGCCCCGCTCAGTCGAGGAACTCTTTGCATGGGGTGCAGAGGAGACCAAAACCACAGTGAGATGCTTAAAGGAGCCTGAATGATTCGTGGAGAACAGGTCCATCTGCTGGCTAAAACAGCACAGTTGGATGCAACTGCCAACTCGGGAAGCCCCTGAAATACCAAGGTTGGGAAGCTGGAAAGAGCAGAGCTCCCTTCTCCTTATATACTTTAGCCAAGCATCTGTCATGGTCTCTGAGGTCCCTGCACTGGGTAGGAGGGACCTTCCCTTGCAAAGTTGCTCCCCTGCTCAAGGAGCAGGAAACCACTGCTCTCACGCAGCCTCTCAGCAGCTCAGGGAACTCCACAAGCATCATGCCAGACAGGGCATTCACGTTGCCCTCCTCTCCGCCCAGCAAAACGGGACACAACCACCCTTTTCCACCAAATATAGTTGCTGTCAGGCAGGGAGATGGTCTCTGCACATGTGCTGGCCAGACGCCGACTCGAGAGGGCTTGAGGGCACAGTTGCGTTTTGCCGACTCACAAGGTACAACGTGTGGAGCAGGAACGTAGCAGGCCAGGGGATAAGCGAGACCAGTTCCTCCGCGCTCATCCAACTTTGACCAGCAACAATAAAAGGCCCAACTCCCATTGCTGCTTGTCCAGCCCACTGTTTAAACACTCCCAGGACAAAAGCTGAACAGGCCCAAATTTGTGTGTGATGCATCAGGAAACATGTCCTGCGAACAGAGGGGAGTGGGAAGGGGGAAGATGACAGTTTTCTGGCATCCCATTTAATTTATTCCAACTTTATGCAGCTCAGCTTTTCCAAAAGAGAAAAAGAAAAACACAAAAGAAAACTTCCTGATTCCTAAACAAAACAAAAAGTTCAAACTGCAGATGAGAGCCAGCATGGGCAAGGTTTACATGAAAAAGCAGAACACCCTTGGATGTTAACAGAAAACAGGTAGCATTTTTACAGTTACTTGGCTTTGCATGCAGTGTTTCCTTTCTCTCTCTCCCTCTCATACACATCCATGTGCACAAATCCCCACCCCTGACTTTTCAAAGGGGGTCCTTTCCCTGTCTCTTCTACTGCCACATCCAAACCCCTGCAAAGTCATGAGGGGCTTAATTTGCAGAGACCACCTGTGCCCTTTGCACTCAGGATCTGAAATGTGGGGCCAAGAAGGCAGGAAAAAGCAACAAACCCCAGTGCTCCCCTTCCTCCAGAGCCCACTGGGCTTTTTGCTTTTCCTTACCCAGATCAGAAGTCCCCAGATGAGGGGGTATCAGCAGTAGGAACCCCGAGGTGGTGTTTCTTCAGCACTATGTGGTGTTTCTGGGGTGTGCTGGCAGTTACCAGGGACTGGTTGCATCCCTATGGGTCATGGTCAGGCAGCTTTGCTGCCTGGCTCATACAATGCAAGCACAGAGTGCTCTCAGCGAGACCCCGTGCTTGCCAGGGAACCTCCTTCCTCCACCCTATTCAACCTAACCCCATGGAGGACATGGGATCTGGAGGCTGTTTGCTACTCAGAAGCATCTGCCAGAAATTGGGAGATGCTTTGTTTCCTGCCTCCCGCCCTTGATTTCAGTTAAGGAAAGCTCGAGACTTCCTGTACAGATAGGATTTTTGCAATTGCTCTACAACTGATATCCATATTAAAAGGGAAAAAAAAAGGGAAGAAAATAATAAAATCTCCTTGCTTAGGCGATGGGGAAGTTATTTATTCTCAGCATTGGTGTGTTCTGTACAGAGAGAAATCAACAGGTGAAATAACAGCAGAGACAGCTCTCCTTGGAGCAGCATGTCCAGCGCAAAACCCCTCAGAATGCCTTGGATTTAATCTATACAAATGTGTGTGTGGGCAGAGGGGTGCATGTGTGTCAGGGCCTTTACAAAGCAAGATATATACTGTAATTTACTTACAAAAAAAAAAAAAAAAAAAAGAAAAAGTGTGTGCTGAATAGCAGATGCTCACTCCAGTCCCAAGTGAAAATGGAGGGACAAAGGGAGCTGCTTGGGAGTGCAGGTTTTAGATGGGTTTTTTCCTATCTAGAAACAAAGACAGAATGAATGAGAGAGAAAGATAGAGAGAAAAAGAGAGAGAGAGAGAGAGAGAGAGAGAGAGAGACTCCCTGGTTTGTTATCCTAAAACTACACAGGCATCCTTCCACCCAGCCCCAGCAAGTTCACTTCAGCCCCCTTAGCATAAGTTGATGCTAAGAAATACTGGGCAATAGCCCTTCAGACCCCCTGGAAAACCAAGCGTTTAGCTTTGCTGTCACTCAAAGGCCCCATCCTCCCAGATCAGTGGCTGGAGCTGGGTCCCTGTGGGGCTGGCTGTGCCTCAGCACCAGGAAGGGAAGCACCCAGGGGTGTTTTGAGGCAGGCTGTCTTATCCTTAGCCTTTTCCCTCACCGATGCCTCCTTGGGGGATGCATCCCAACTGCACCAGCTTGTTCCAGCTGGGAAGCTAGGGGCTTTCCTCCTTCCCTCCCTCCCACACCACATCCCATGCCAGGAGTTGAGGGCTGGGCTGGTGCACAGGTGACCGGCAGGACACGAGAGGCAGGCAACACAGTATTTACAGTCTTTGGTCTCGGGGAAAGGAGGGAAAGAAGGGGAAAGGGTGGGCTTTTTCCTTTGTATTTTTGTCCCACTCCTGCCCATGGTGACATGTTTTGGCCCTGGGAGGTGTCAGGGAGCACACAGCACTCCATGCTGGAGGGTGCAGGAAGATGCCGCGAAGCAGCAGGGAGGGCAGGGCTGCAGGGCGAGGAGCATAAAAGACCGGTTCTCTGGCTTATGTTGGGTGAAAGACTATAGGAAAGCAGTCCCTTCTCCTTGCAAAACCCCTCCCCCCACCCTTCCCCTCCCGTCATCCCTCCTGTCCCCAGGAGCTGGGCAGCAGGGGAAGGAGGGTAGCACACAGGACCCAACCCCAGTCTCTTCCAGAGCCTAAAGAGACATGCTGAAACCCATGTAAAATCCAACACTGGGGCCACGGCGAGCCGCCTCCAGCAAGCAGGATCACGTCCATCTACTGGCTCCGCAGGGCATGTGCTCCTCGGTCCTCCTGCTCGTGGGCTGTGTAGAAAAGGTGGCACTCGGGGTCCCCGCGGATGGTGGGTGCGCCCTGGATCACCTTCCCGTGGATGGGGTCCACGCACCAGCACTCGCCCCTCTGCCCATTCACTGACATCTTGCACTGCATAGAGAGGGACACAGCAGGCATCAAGAGGAAATAGGTGGACAAAACAACCCCCTCCCAGTCCCACCAGCCCAAAGCACAAACACAAGCAGAGCTGGGGTTTCTCCAGGGATTTGACACTAGTTTCGTTTTAGGCAAGATTCATGGATGCTGCACTCAGACACCTCAGGGTCTGTGCTGCAGCAGCATCACTGCTCCATAGGCCCAGGCTGAGGACTGGACCTCTTCCCCCAGGGGCTGTGCCAAGGACCAAGAAGCCAATTTTAATGAACCACAAGGACAACTACCCCTGAGATGCATCACTCTTTGTCAGCTGTGGATGAAAGCATCCATGGAGTGAAAAATCCCTGGGCGAAGAGGGATGAGCCAGACTGACAGAGAAGCTGTGTACACTTCTTCTCACCTGCAAATTGGGCTAAACAAACTGAAACATGAGAGCAAGACCCCCACAGCCAGATGCAAACATGTTTCCAAACAGGGTTTTACTCTGTCCTAGAAGAGAGGTAGGGACTGTGGTGCATCTGGACCTGGACTCTACCCTCACCCCAGCCTGGTCTGATTAGAGAGAAATTTCTTGCCCTAATGGTTATTATCCACCTATTGCCCTGGAAGGGCTGCAGGCACTTTGAACCTGATGCTCATCCCTCCACGCTCGGTAGATACATCTCTGAATAGGGTGTAGCAGGAGATGCAGAGGTTACTCCAGCAGGCCAGCCTCTGCATGCACTCTGTAAAGCTGAATTCAAGCCATTTTCTGCAGCTGGACTGAGGTCAAAATGCAGCCTTGTTCATGGGAATAAAAAGCACTAAAAGAGAGGAAGAAAAAGCCTCCCCAGCAGGAGAGTACACCCAGGCACCCTCCACCCGATCACAGGCCCACAGGAGGTGGGAGCAACTGGGAATGCTTTTGTTGGCATCCACTTTCCAGCAAATGAAAAGGAGCTGATGCTCAGCTCTGGAAACCTAGATGGAGGGAAATGGGTATCGCTTTGCATTTGCCTTGTTTGCCCTTAACCAGGGCAGGGTGGGGGGAGAAGAGAAAGCAATTTTTGTCCCCTCTCTTTTTCTGCAGCAGTGACCAGTGTGTAACCCATCTGCACCCTTCAGTGCAAGCTGACTTGTTTTCCAGGCACAAGTAGCAGAAACTGTCTTTCCTTTTGCAGCATTCCCCAGACATGGCTCATCTCCTTATGGGGAATTTGCCAGCTCTGCTCCATGACCCCCTTCCAGGTGTGCTCAGGCTGGGGGATCCAGCCAGCAGGGCTCTTCATGGGGAGGCAGAGAGTGTGGGTCCAGGCAGGACAGGGAAGAAAGAAGGGATGGAATGAGATTGTCTCAGAGTATTCTCTTTTTTTTAATGCTTTTTTATTTTTAATGCTCCTGATCAAGGGGTGGAAGTAGCCCTGAGAAAAAGGCTTAGCCATGAAAACAGCAGGTTTTCTGGCATCCCCTCCAAAAGCTCAGTTACACATATCTGTAAGGGGTGCTTGTATCCAGGTACTATTCACACTTGGCTGCCAGTCAACCCTGGACAAGCTGGTGTTTTGCTGCCCAAGAGGTTTTTCCTGGCATTTTTTATCCCCCATGCCTCAGCAACTGACACCTGCTGCTTTTGCATGAATGAAGCCAAGAATCAAAATTCAGACACAGATTAAATCCTTTGAGTCCTTTTGGGCCCTGTAAATACTTTCAGAAGGAAGCTGCCCCCAACTCCCACGTCATCTGGAAGGAATCCCTCCTGGAGCTGTGGGACCAACCTCAATTTGTGGAGAAAAACTAGTAAAGTGTGCTAGAAACCTTCTTGACCCCAGGAAGATTGTTTTCTGCTTTGTCTGCAGGACTGGCCATCATTTGGCCCCTCTCTGCTTTTCCCCTGTAGCGGGGCCCAGCCAGGAAAAGACTTGGCTCAAAGCACATGAAAACAGACCTGGACAGATAAGCAGCTCTCACACGGAAGAAGGGGCTCTGAACTAAACAGATACTCCATCTCTGGGCTGCCTGCAGCCAAGCATGGATGTGGGTCTCATCTCCACTTGCTAGCCTGTGGCTGCAGATGCACCTGGGTGTTACTAACGTGTCCATGCCATGTATGAGGTTTGCCATTTTCCCCACACTTAGCACCATGTGCGTGACATCAGCCCAGCCCTGAGCTGCATGTGACCCCATGACTGCACACGGGGGGATGCATGTTAAGCTGAGGGCTGCCACTGGGAGCGCAGCCAGCCCTGGGGCTCTGGGTCTCCCTAATTACCTGTTTGAGATTGTACAAGCCATGCTTGTCGCAGTTGGGGATGTGGAGGGAGTAGAGGTGCTCCAGGGGACCTCTCTCATCTGGCAGGCGCATAGTGGAGATGCGTTCCAGGACCTGATCCAGCTCCTGCTGACAAGGGGTCTGAAAAGAGCCCAGAAAGCAGAAAACAAAACCAAAAAAAGTCAGGGCAATGGGACCACTCAACATTAACAGTTTGGACAATGGAAATACCAATAGGGATGAACATTTGTGTGCAACTCCTCATGACACAGGTTTGCTACTGGGTACTGCTGAAGACTTCGCCTGCAGGCACCGAAAATCAGAATGCTGCGTGTCTGCACATGCCGACGTGTGGAGATCCACACAGGGAGACATGCACATCTCTCCCATGTGCCTCACGTGGCCAAGAGCCCATGTGACACCAGGTCACAGGCCCTGGAGGCACAGAGGAGGAGAAGCCTCAGAGATGCTCCCATGGGTCCACTGGTGGGGACAAGTGATGTTAAGCAGGACTAATCCTGACAGAACAGGAGGGTTTCCAAAAACATAGCCCAGATCCCACACCTGTGTGGGATGTGGAGGGAGCAGAGGTGCAGTTTTGGCCCAGACATACAACTCAAAGCATGTGAGACCCCATGGGAGTAGAGGGGAAGCCCCAGGAATGACAGCACCCAGCAAAGCCAGCCTCTGGAGGCATCCCTCTTGCTCCACAGCAGCCCCAAGCCAGTGCTCCCAGCCAAGGCAGCCTGGTCGAATTATGCGTGATGTGAGCTGGAGTGAGTCCACACCTCTCTGCTTTTGCAGTTACAGGTTTGGGTTTTTTTATTCCAAAGGAGCAGCAGTAGTGTGGGAGCTCTTTGACAGAGCCCGCACCTTATTTTGAACCTCTGCTTTGCCTGTTCCTTGGAGGGGATGAGGGCTCTCTTTTAAAGCCCCTTTCTGTTCCTGCGCTCCCCAGCTATAAATACCCTATATGTTTACAGAGGTATGTATTATGGACCTTTTGGGGTGGCTTTCCATCCCCATCCCATCTAGTTGCCTTAACCAAGCTGCCCACTAGAGGGAAACCACGGCCAAGGACTGCAGGACAGAGAGATGGGGACAAGAAAGAAGACAGGGAGGACTCTGGGCACTCTCCCAGCTATGTGACAGCCCTACAGCCCATCTTCAGGGACTCTGGGGCCACCCTCCCTCAACCTGGACTGGGGCTGCCCTGCAGCAGGCAGATGCACTTCCACCTCCCAAATCCCCTTGGGCCATCCCTGGCGCTTGCTTAGGGAAAAAGAGTGTGAGAAAGCCGGTCCGTGGGCAAAGGGCATGCTCGCACCCCTGCAGAGGTAGGTGTTGAGCCAGCGGGACCCCCCTTCCCTGGCTCTGCTGTCAGGAGGTGAAGCTGCAATGAAAATAAGGACTCCTTGCCAGCACATCAAAGTTCATCAGATGGTGTGTTCAGCCCCAGCTTCAGGCCAAAACAAACGTTTGCTTTTCCTTTTTTTCTCTCTCCCTCTCCCCCTTTTTTCTTTCTCTCTTTTTTTTTTTCTTTTTTTTCTTTTTTGTCCTTTTATTTCTTTTTAAGACAGTTTGTTGCAGATGTCACTAAGGCTTTTGCATTCAGTATTTCCTGGCAAGCCACAGCTGCCTCCATTAGCTCCCCATGCCCCCTGCCCTCTCACCCTGCCCGTTGACAGACGCGACTTCTTCGAGTCCTCGTGGTTGTGATGGGGCTTGCCAACTTTGCCCATCTGCCGCTGCTGCTCATTCACCTTCTCCCTCATAACCGCCAGCTCCTTCATGCCCGTCTTCATGGGCTTCCTCCCACCAGCTCCGCTCAGGATCCCTGTAGTGCCATCCACGTGGTTCTCAGCAAGGATGCTCTCTGATCGGTCATCACCATTATCTGGAGGAGACAGGGCAGAGAAGGAAAGGGTCAAGCTCAGCCAGGCACTCTCACGTGTTCATCCCATCCTGGATCGCTTTCAAGCATGGCTTGTTACCAAGCCATAAAATCTTTGCATGCAAAAATTTTAAATTGCATTAGCCCTTTCATCTGGAAGGTGAGAATAGATCCTTTCATTCTGGAGTTATTACCACACTAAAAGACAGTTTAGAGAGCAGGGGAAATCGCTGCTGGAGAAGTTCTTTCTGGTTTTTCTTTGACCTTCTAAATTACTTCCCGAAGAATGCAATTTTCCCATCAGAAGTCCAGTTGGGTTAAGGATGCCAAGTGTACTTCGGCTCCAAAACTTAAAACCACAGTGATTAGTAACAATACCTTGAGTCCATCTATCATCCCCCAGAGTATCTCCAGGAATACTTACTCAATATTAATGTGCTAAAATAAATTCTCAGGCCTGCTTTCAAAAATACCTTGCCTCTGTTTTATGGCCACCCTAATTTCCCTCAGAGATCCTGCCATTTCAGTGATCGTCCTTGCCGTATTGTCTTTCACATCGTGTGTCATACACTGCATTACTCATTTAGCTTCTACCTACTTCTGCATTTGGCCACTTCTGCTGACTGTGGAACAGCTCCATGTGTCCTGGGCCCAACTATGCCACTACTGCAAGCTGCAAGACCCCCAGCTAATTCAGCCATTTCAAAATCAGTTAGCAGAAATCTGGGGGTAGACACTGGATTTTTACCACCTCCTCCACTCTGTGCATTGTGCATTCTCCCAGTTCACTTGGGCACCATTTCTGAGAGCAATCATTGCCAAAGTAGAACACAATGGTCACAACGCTGAAGATACCAGTCCCTTTGGACTTTGCAGTGGCAATGAGGAATGATCTCAATTCCTCCTGCTTGCTCCAGAAGCCCAGAAGGTGACAGCTGACCCCTCCTTGGTGCCTGGTCTGATCTGGCTGAGCAAGCACATCTAACTCTGTAGCTGGATCTAACATTGAAGCTGGCACTGCTTTAAGCAGGGGCTTGGACCAAGACCTCCAGAGGTCCTTTGCAGCCCAAATTATGATTCAACCCATGCACGCACATCATCTCTCACTGCAATAACCCAGGCTAAGTATGTCTCTGTATATATATATATATATATCTATCTGTATATAGGAGCTCTTCAGCAGCTCCACAGGTCCCACACCAGTGACAGACCAGGCCATTCCGGTCCTACAGTGGTGACAAACATCAAGTGTCTTTTAGCATATGCCAAGGAGGAACTGTAGCACCCAACCTCCCAACATTAGCATTCTCTCAGGTACCTCCTATTTCAGCTTTCCCTCACTTCAGAACTCAGGCACTTCTACAGAAGTAAAGAAATCACAAACTGTGCACAACGGAGGGCAAGCAATGCTTTAGCTCATGTAATAATGCTTAATTTGTGGGTCTTTCCTGCTTCTTAGAAGACCAAGCACGCAGAGCATTTACAGATTTTAAAATTTTCTCTCTTTCAGAAGCTGCATTGTGATGTTTTGTCAGAGCATAGCTCTACTGTCATGACAGAAAATGAAAAATAATAGCAAGTGGTTTATTTCTGCCACAGCTTTCTAAGCTCTTTCAAGTGATACAACCACAGGCTCACACAGGGGAAACTGCAAGGAGAGTTTTGTCTGAACTTACTCCACAAATGTGCAGCTGCCTGCAGACTGATGGCAAGAGAACAGCACAAGTGGGCTGGATCAAAGAGCCACCCCAGCCCACCATGCCATCCATGAGAGACCATCAGCAGCTGCTTGGGGACACACATCAGAAGGACCATCCCCAGTCTGTGCTGCAGACCAGCAGTAAAAGCACTTTCATGGCTGGAGACTGCATCTGACCCGCAGGATTTAAAAGCCACCAATAGACCCATCCCTCAATGGATTTGACCAATATCCTTTTGAACTTCCTCACCATTTTGGCCTCAGATCTCCCAATACTGGGATCGTCCCACTTCCCAGAAATACTAAATGTGTTTGGTCTGCAGGTTTTTAGCTGGTTAGGTAGCAACTGAAAAGCAAACATGGGGCAAAACCAATCTGGCAAAGTCCACGACTTTCCTCAATACTGGTTCCAGATGAGAATTGGGACCAGGTTTGATAGCCAGATGGGCGAGCTCAAAGTCTGGGCTGCTGCCTGGCGATTGCCGTCTGGCTGTCATCCTAGGAGCCGGACAAGGAATATTTTGAGCAGGAATCTTCTGTTTATACACCAGTCTCCCCGTTAATTAGAAACACATAGTGAGAAGAGAGAAGGCCGTGAGGCCGCCCTTCAGACAGGATCAAATGAAAAAGCACCGTGCAAGAGACAGGCAAGGCTGGCCAGGCTCTGATCCTTGATGAACTGCTTAGAAGGGTTTTAGCCGCCTGACATCTTTTGTGCTCCTCTCCTTGGTGTCCCACCAAGCTGTCAAGAAGAAGCAGAAGAACGAGCACAGCAGCGGGGCAGCATCTCAGACACATTGCAGTCTCTTGCTTCATTCAGAAAACCAATGGTACAAAGTGACAGAAAAGCAGCAAACTGGAAGCGGTGCCTTCCCCCATCAATTCTCGCTCCTTCCTGCCTCCAACTAAAATATACAGACATCTGCCCAAATAAGCACTGCGCTAGTAAATGAAGGCGAGCTGGTAAGCCTCTTGTCGGCTGATTCATTCACAAAACCTGCTTCTGATAATATTTTTGCTCATTTTTCTCACTTTCCAATGCTAACAAACATCAGCCCAAAGAAAACCACTGATGGGAGCAGAGTGTGCAAGCCCATGTGCATGAACACACCCAGGGACAGGAGGGATTGGTCTTGGCTCTCTGGGCACCATCACAGGAGCAGAGACCAGGAAGGTCTAGCTGATATCAACTGCAAGCTCTCCGCTCCAAGGCCAAGCCAGACACAGTGAGCCATACTTCTGCCCTGCTGCCAAGCTGGATTGATCCATCTGGGGCTGATGCTGGAGCCCCATCACAGCTTTTCCCTCTCCCAAATGCTGCTCAGGAAGAGCTCTCCTGACCTGGGGCTTGCAGGAATAGCTCAATCACTGGGGAAGGGAGATGGGACAGAAGAGGTTGGCCCCATGTGCAAAGCACTGGTGTTTCCTTCATGGACAAGCTGCATGCATGGGAGGAGGCTGAGCATCAGGTGTGATGAACCACTTTTCAAAGAGCAAATGAGCTGGCTAGCAACGACAAGAGTGGAGACATCAGGCTTCGAGGCTGAGAGAAAACAGAGCATACCAAGAGCCAAACAATGCCTTTTACAGCCAGATAATGCTTTTTAACACTGCCCAAAAGAAACAAGTTGTGCATGCTTGCTTACGAGTATCCATGAACCAATTAAGCCACCCATCAACCCTACTGGCATGGGATGGTCAGGTATGCAGTTGCCTCAGATATACAACCCTAATCTTTTTGTCATGCTAGCAAATGCCCTTTTGCTGATGCATTTCAATTCACACTAAATATATCTGTGAATAGAATGGCGTCAAACTACAAAACAATTTAGTTTTATAGTTCTTCCATTTTTTGTTATGGCACGTGGAAAACATCTCCTGTGCTATTTTGGATCAAAAGGTAGAGCATTTTGTGCAGGGTGGGATAAGTGTGGCAGGAATCAAAGCAGATAGCTGAAGTTCTCCTGAACACTGATGTGAAGCCCATGAAACACCTCTCTCCATGCCAAGAAAATGATTTCTTTATGGCCTTTTTCAAGGAAAATTCCCATTGGCTTCAATGGGGTAAGGGCTTGGCTGAAGAGAAAGCATGTTCAAATGGCCATCAGCTAACATCTGTAGGGAGTTGCACGGTCTCGCCAACATTTTCAAAAGCAGCTACCAATTTCCAGCACTGAAATTTTCGGGAATCTGGTTTGACACCTCTAGGCACCTCTGCTGAGATGGCTGAGAAACAGAGGGGCTTAAAAACAACCTGCCACTTCCAGAGCTACAACAAAAAAGCACTGCACAACAAAAGGCAGCTGCCTGAAGTTAAAAATACATCTTTATCCCTTTGAAGAGCCCCAAAGCATATCTGGGCTGTGGGACAGGATCGAGCCAGTAGCACTCACTTAGCATGAGAGGACCAGCCTGTATCACGGGGAGCACGCGCCATGCCAAGGGCGGCAGATGCCCTCTCCAGCACTGCTCTCTGCACTTGCTTTTCTTCGACAACAGCTTGCCTGTAGGGTTTCACATGCATTTGCTTATCTGCCCAGGGTGTTTGCATAGCGTTTAAGTGCTGATTAAGGTCCCAGACCCACAGAAAGTTTCACCCAAGTGGCCTTCAACAACCTGCCTGGAGCCCTGCTAGACTCAGGTCCCAGCCGTGTCCCGGGCTGGACAGGTCTTACATCTCCCTCCTGCAGCAATCACAGCCTCCCTTGGCCAGCACTTCCCCTCTGAAGACATCAAAGCACTTCGTAGTTCATTAATTACGCTGGAGAGAGATATGTTCATCCTGGGTTGCACACGGTAAAAAAACAAAGACACAGAAAAATTTGAGAGCATTGCCCAAAGCCATGCACGGAGTCAATGAGCAAAGCCAGGAAGGAGCCTGCGCTCCTGCCCTGGCACCGCAAAGTGCACAGGAGCGAGCGCAATTGGGGCTGCAGGAATGCAGCATCCACAGAGTGAATTTTTTTCACCCTGAGCAGTGTTATTGTCTCATCTAGCCTTTTATTGCTGCCACCGCCCCCCCTCCCTCCCCCCCCGCAACACTTTTAGCTTCTCGTGGCTGTGAATTCTACCATTTCAGAATAATTTAAGTGCCTGCTCTGAGTTTTGGTTGCCACTTTTTATTTTAAGGGGCAGAGCTGCCTGTCCCGGGCTGCCAGGAACCCAGCACTTGGCCTTCACAGCCTGAGAACAGACAAGGCCTTTAAACCTGACCTTTAACACGCACAACAGCCATGGCTGGAGAATTACTTGCAGGAAGGTAGGGAAGGAGCAGACAAATCCTGACTGCAGCCCCAGTGACCTCTGCCTCATCAGTCTGCAAAGTATTTCTAGGAGAGCCCTGGGCAAAGGTTCCTGTGTAATAGCTCTGGTGTGGGTGTTGTTGACCTGGAGCTTGGATACCTCTGAAAACGTTTGCCAGCAGGGATTATACCAGCATTGCAATTTCCCCACAGCAGGAGCTGCCAAGAACAAAGTCCCCCCCCAGGTCCTCTGGCCCATCTTACCCCAAAAAGGACCCAAGGTCTGCTAATTACTGTTGCCAAACTGCAAAGTGCTGAGCCATGGCACAGCATCTGTCAGCAGTCAGCCAGTGGGGAGGAGAAACGCGGGGGCACCAGTACATGGTCTCGCCCTAGGCGTTATCAAGCTGGGCTGGATGCAGCTCTCCAGAGGCAGACAAAACCAAAGCAGCTGCTCAAGTTTCATTCTTCACTTTGCACAGGGGAAAGGACAAGGAAAAAAAAAAAA
>VZTL01041638.1:59601-110831 GCA_013400535.1 Scopus umbretta
AAAAAAAGGCATGACTGGGAAATGCCACAGAGGAAGCATGAGCAACGGGCTGTGTAGCAGAGGGGGCGATGGGAGGAGAAGGGATCCAGAGGGATGTAGAGTAAACAAGAGCCTCTCTGTCCCAGGACAACATCTCTCACAGGGGCCAACCATGGATGCTTAGGGAAGGAACAGAAGAAAGGACATAATTACAGAACAATCCCTCCCCAGCTCTCCTCCTGGGAATCAGCAGTTCAGGAGCCAAAGGTTGCATCTAGGCTGGGTTTAATAGCCACTGACAGGCCTAACTGGGGAGGGAGCCATGCGTGATCTCTTTCTAGATTCAACTACAGGGACCACCCCATACCTCCGCCTGGTCCCCTCTCCTCATCTGGTTCTGCACAGGCGACATGTGGATGTTTAAGCACTTGATTTGGTTGCAGAGTACACACAGCCAGCATTCCTGGACAGCCCAAGGGTGTCCATGCCACCCAGCTTCTGGGAGGTGCGGCAGGAAGGCTGGTCTACCCAAACCTCTCAGAACTGTGGGCTCCCATAAGACACAGAGACAGAGATCAGCTCAGAGCATCTCTCCATCTGCCAAGGAGCTCCTCAGGGTGGGTTTCTGGGATCCTCTGCCTTCACTCCACAGGGCTGTTTCATCACACCAGCTTGCTCAGTAACAGCGAGGCAACTGCACACCACAACCAGAAAATTCCTGCACCAGTCTCCAAGAGCTTGTTTTACCTCTGTGATAAGCTGTCCACAAAGCACTCTGAGATCCCCTGGGGTCAAAAGCCCTGCGGCTCTGCAAACACTCTTTATTTTTGCCATGGGATCTTTTCAGCCCATCTCTACCAGCAGGGAGAGTAGGACTGGGGAGGGAACGGTGTGTTCTGGCCAGGGGCTGGTTGCTTAGCAAGCTCCTCTACCTTCCCTGAGCAGCTGGCTCCATGGGGTGATCCAAGGGGCACCCAGTGCCTTCCTTTGGCTCTGGCATCCCACAGGAAATGCTTTAAGCTCCTCCATAGTGCCAGGGACATTGACTCAAGGCAGCACACTTTTCAGCAGCCTGCTTGGCTCTCTTTTCTCTTCCCATTCCTGGTGGCTGGAGAAAGCAACCTTCCCTCCTTCATTCACCGAGGTCCGGAGCCAGAGAAAAACTTCTTACCCAGTGCAGTGTCCTATAGTGTGCTTGTGCCCCATCACATGCAAACTCCTCTGGTACACTGGAGCAAGCACAGAAGTGATACTGAAATGGAGCTGATGTCAGGTGAGGGAAGAAGAGGGACCCAGATGTCCCTTCCTGTGGGCTTTACTTCAGTCTTTTTTTTAATCATCTTTGTAGACTGGTTTCCCAAGGATACAGGACTTGTGCAATAATACAGCCTCCCTCTATGTGTTTCTGCATGTGCATGTGTTTGCACGACTGCCTGTCTCCCTATTAATCCTCCTCCCCCTCCACCTCCCAATATATCTACAAACACGTCAGCAAATGCCAACTACATCTCAAACAGGAACAGAATTCTCAAAAATAGTAAGTTTCCACCATTTCATGGAAACATGCAGCCAGGTTGAAGAGAGATAAAATAGCAGGGTTTGTTTTGTTAGCTTTCTTTCCAAAAGATTCAACTGATGGGCCGTGTAGCACATCACCAGCCCACTCTGTGTGGGCCCAGCAGAGCACAAACCACCGCTGGGGAAGGTCTGCTCCAGCCCTCCTCCTGCCAACAGCCAGCCTGCAAGTGTTGTTTGCAACATCCTGTTCCCTCCCACGCCAGCCGTTCGCTGCGTGCCAAGAACGATAAGGGAAAATGCTGTTCAGGTCCCTCAAAAATGCAGGGGAACACTTCAAGTCCCCTCATTTACTCAACTTCCACTTGCAATCCTACTTTTCTTTCACCTGCTTCTTCCCCTGAGCATAGGGCTGCTGAGCATCCCAACACACACCTACAGCACAGACTCTCTGGACTCCCCTAAAAGCTGAGGAGCCACAGGGTCTCATCTTGTGGCTGATGACAGTGGTTTTGAGCATGTGCTTAACTTCAACATGTGTGAAGGCAGCTTCCTCAGGGGAAAGACCTTAACATGTTTGGAAGGTTTTGCTGAGTGAGGCTCTCAGAGCTCCCCGCAACCATAAAAGCATTCCCCCTTCTTAGTGAACCGTATCTCAGCCTTTTCAACACACTTCTCCGATTAGCCCTCCGCAAAGCTGCAACCTTCCCAGCAGAACCAAATGAATCAACTTGAAAACACTTCCAAGCTTAAATTAATTGCACTGCAGCTTCCCAATATGACCTTGACCCTGTCTGTAAAATCCCCAGAGTAGCTGCTACTTAGTCATTAGGGGCTTCTGCCTAAATGAAATGAGCCGTTAACCTTACCAGGCCAAGTCTCTGCTCTCCTTCCCCAGTCACTCGCATGCATTCGTGTGGTCTTTGGTGCCTCAGCCACCCCAAAAAGCTTGCACCAACTTCTAGTATAAGCTGCACTCCTACATCCTCAGTTCCTATGAATTTCCAGAATGAAACCAGACCACAAAAACACCTCATTCATTTCCTACAGGTTTTACTGCTGTGTTTGAATTACCTTTATTTCCCCAGTTTGTTTTAGGAAACATCGGGCTCATCTCTGACCCCAAGTCTAAGCCCATGAGGGCTTTTACATCCCACAGTCCAGACTATGCAAGCACAGAAGAGTTTTCCTTACCGCAGCCTCTGTGAGGGTGCCTGCATGTTAATTATTATCTAGATGATCTCTGGCATTGAGATGCTGCACTCTCTTTCCTGCAGGAGCGCCAGAGGCTGGCAGAATTACAGGAGCTGTGAATTTTAGCAAGGCTGATTCCCAGGTATGACACTCTGCAGCCTGCCAGAAAGGGCTGATGAAGGACTGATGATCTGATGGTCACACAATCACAAACAAGAAACTCTTCTCTGAATTCACACTAAATATTTCTGCTTCCCTCACACATTTTTGGAAAAAATACAGGACCTGCTCAGACTCTTCTCCTGTTTTAAGATGATTACCTTTCTAGGTGTAGGCAGCAATAAGCAAACGCCAAGTTAGCTGAGACAGACTGTCAAAAATAAATTTGAACCTGTACCAAGAAAAGATGTGCTACTGGAGGATGTGCTCACATATGCCCATCAGGGTCTTCAAACCCACGTAATGTGTCTCTTGTATGGTGTGCTTTAGCCAAATACAAGACATCTTGCTCCAAAAAGAGGTGGCTGAGGGAAATTTTGTGGTCTTTATCATATGAGAAACTAGTGGAGATAGTCTAGGGACAATAACCTCTACCTCTTCTGGCTCCTCAAGGGTAGCTTAGCTCACCAGAAAGATGTCCTCTGGCTCTGGAAGCCCAGCTATGCCTTTTGGTGCCTCATCACAACCCCACTGCGATCAAGAGCCGATGGGGAAGCAGCTCTGGACAGGGCATAACCAGAGGAGCCTACGGCAGAGTATATCTGCATGCCTTCCGGAAAGGCTGCATGCAGAGCGGCCAAACGTCTGAACCTTCCACTCTGCAGAAAGGTGGAAAAGCTTCAAAATCAGGAGGAAAAAAAATGCTACAAGTAAAGCAAAAAAGACTTAAAACCCCCAAAAGGTCAAAGCAGTGCCCCACCCTGCCTGCTAGAGCTGTCTCTCGCCTGTC
Source organism: Scopus umbretta (assembly GCA_013400535.1). Lineage (NCBI taxonomy): Eukaryota > Metazoa > Chordata > Aves > Pelecaniformes > Scopidae > Scopus > Scopus umbretta. The sequence goes on from VZTL01041638.1 coordinate 63,239, forward strand.
TCCGGTGTTGCTCCACTGCCTTCTCAGCCACATTGGCTTCTCCGGTTATTATGACTATTGCATGCAAATGGAATGAACTTCAGCCATTTGTATTACTAGTTTTTAAATAACATCTCACTTTTCCACAGTCGATTTTCCAGACGGCAGCTCAGTCCAGGGCTCCCCTCACCACCCACCCAAATCTCACTGCACATTTCCTCAAAGTCTGCCTTTTTTAAAACACACTATTATTACAGTAATTCCTTCCTACCTTCTCCTCAGAAACCTTGCAAGAGCCCAACAGCAATTACCACCGATGTCACCTCAAGGTCTGCTGGACCTACTGTCCCCATGCAGCCCCCTAGCTAAGCACCAGCCCTTGAAGCCAACCCTGTGCCTCCTTTTTCCCCAGGAACCTGAAATCCCCAGAGACAAAGCACAAGTGCCTCCAAATAAAACCACAGCACTGAACTGTAGATGGAAAGAGGCAGTATCTGCTCTAATTTAGTTGTGAGTCTCTTCTGCCCACCAGCATCTCCCAGCTGTCTCCAGCACTCACAGACATTATTCTTCCCTCCATTATGGGGGATATTACAGAGTTGCCATATCCCACATTTAAGCCCCGAGTTGAGCTGTTGAGATTGTGGAGTTTTTTTCTCATTTGATGTTGAATCTGAACAACGTCGCAATTGTTTCAGGTTATGTCAAAACACTCTGTTCATCTCTTCTTGGGGCAGTATTTCACTCAATTTTGCAGTCACTTTGGCTGGATTTCTTTAACCCTTGTTTTATCCTTCTCCCAGGTAGGGGCAGAGCTGAATTTGAACCCTCATGTTAGAGTACACCAGGAGAAGGGACTGAACCTGGTTTTGCATGTGTATTTATTATGCACACTTACTATTTATCTTACTATGTGCATTTAGTGAAATAAGGCAACTGCCACTCTCTAGGCAGGCAGTCTTTATTGACATAGCACTGCAACTGGAATAAAGAGGAGTTTCACCAAAATTAAGACTTGCAGATTTGTCCCACTGCTGAATGACATGCACACACAGAGTAATGCCATGAAGGGCTCAGACTCATGGACAGGCTACCAGAAGGCAGCAATTTACTGCAGATTGGCTAATACGCAATAACTGTTTACAGCATATAACAGCCATGCATATGCAAGTAATGCAAGTTACCTTCATGGTCCTTTCAGTTACTTCCAACCTCCGGAGCCTACAGCATGGCCAGATCAAAGTCACTTGGCCTTCAGAAGGGGAAGTTTCCTCCCACACAGGTGGGAGGGAAGCAGTGCAAGGCAGCCTGCTGCTTTGCCCTGCTGTGTCACTGCTTTGGTCTCTAGCCTTAATAGAGAAAGGGGCTGGATCTCACTTTGTTTTCAAACAACTCTGTATTTTGGGCCACCCATGAAGTTGCCCAAGCTCCAGCGTCAGGAGTATGCAGGCTCCTACTGAGCAGAAGGCAGGATGAGAGAGTCATAAAACTGTGGTAGAGGAAGGAAGAAAAGAAAGGGGAAGATCAGTCAGCTGCATTCCCAAGGAGGAGGGAGGCATTGCAAAGCTTACAAAACAGACCACCACAAAACACAGAGTGATGAAGACAGATATGATAAGCCAGATGAACCACTGGAAGGGAAGCTTGGATGTGCAATGGTCAGCTCTCCAGTCAAACAGCTCCAGAAACCATTTTGTGTACATCCAGCCAGCATGGTCAGCACCAGTGCCCTGGTGTGTTTGCTGTGCACCTGATCTACACATCCCCTCTTTCCTGCTGGCATGATCTGGCTGCCACCTAAAGGCTTGGAAGATACCCAGGCTTGTGGCAAAGAGCCCTTTAAAGGGGACAGCTGCTGGTATGTGGTGGAGGGGTAGTCCCCAAGTTAGAGCAAACCACCCATGCCTGTGTTAACAAGCCAAATAGTTAAAACACTGACCTTCTGCAAGAAAATGCCAGGGAATCCCCTGGCTTCAAAAAGGATTGGCTTTCGCATGGAGTTCACCCCAAAACACTGGACAGCTTCAGCTGGCTTGTGGCATACTGATGTGTAAGTCCTTCTCCAAATCAACCCTGCACATGGTCTAAGCCTGTCCCAGGTGAGTGTCCCCAGCCAAAACCCAGCCAGCTGCTCTGCAGCAAGTATCACTCACCCCATACATTACAGGTGATGTGCAGCATGTGAATAACAGGTTTTACCTGGCATTTGTCCATCTTCTTACAGGCAAAAGCATCTCACAGCTTTCTGTTGCATTTTTGAACCCCCAAATTTGCAAAACAAAATGTGGCAGTCATTTAAGGGCATGTAACTCCCCAGGCATAGGGTCTGGGGAAGGAGCACATCAAAGGGTCCACCTCAACCTCCTGGGAGTACTAAGGTGGGAAGTTGTCATTAGATAAATTGCCCTGGAGTCTATCTAATTTCCATCAGATAAATTGCAACTGAAAAGCACCATAACCACAGCCATTCCAGGGCAAGGGGACAGGAGCTGAGGGGACAGTGGAGAAACATCAGCCCTGAGTACCCACATACTGAGGGCTTTCATCAGCCCTCCAGAACAAAAGCTCTGCTGTGCCATTCCCTGTCGGGAAGCAATGGGCACACACACCCACCTCCATTCCATTCGGTCCATAAAACTCCACTTCATTAGAACTGCCGTTGCCACATCTGTTAGTGCTTTAAAGCACGTACATCTGGCTTAATAGAGCACTTGACTTTATTGCTGCTTTATCGCCATTTTCTGAACAGGCCTTGGGGGAGAGGGTTTTGTGCATTTTGGGTTTGTTTTTTTTTCATTCTTCCTTTTTAAATTTATTTCCACTGAAATCCCACCTGAAGCAGGAACAAAAGCCTATGTAACAGTTGCTCACACACTGGGGGCTGCTTTTAAGAAAACCCTCTAGACAATGAACCCCATCCTAAATATTCTGGTTTATGTGCTCCAAAGCTGCAGAGCCTCAATACACGAATCCTGCCTTCCCACTCTTTCTGTCTCCCCTTGAAAAAATAAGAGTTACTGATGGTAGGTGTCACAGTACATGCCAGGGAGAAAAGAAAGAAAAGGAAAAGGATCTTGCTACCCCTGCAGTCTCTGAAACTTTGCCTCTGCCAAGTTACAACAAACAGGAAAAGCAGAATCAAAACACAGCCCCCACGGCCCCCTCAATCCACCCAACGCAGGCTGCGCTAGTGCCAGCTACCGCTCACAAACAATCACGCTGTGAGACTTCTCTGGCACGTTCTTCCAGGTGGCCTGAAAAGCCCAGCTCAGGAAGCCTGCATCCGATGCATGGGGTGCTTGAAATCCCTTCCAGGAAGCGCAAAGGTCCTTCATGCCCCCAGACAGAGGAAAGGTTACCCGCAAGTTCCTTTGCCAGCTCCTGTGCTGGAAGATGCTTGTGTTTCCTTGTGAAAGGAGAAGCCAGGCACACAGTAGCTGGGAACAGAGGGGAGTACTGGCTGCAAAGTTGGATGTTTTCCCACTAAGCCACCCCAAGCGCTTCCCAGCCACTAGGAGAACAACATGACTGGTCCCTCCTGCGGGAAGGAGTTGAGGCACCATTGCTGGGCTGCAGCATCCTCCCAGGGACCTGTGCCCAGCATCTTTCCACAGCTTTCAGGCCATGATCTGGCATAGGCAGGTACCAGCAGTGTCTCCTAAGCCTGGCTTTAAAACACTGCCCCAGATAGTATTTCTCTTGCCACAGACTGAGGCTGGGACTGCTCAGCAGGCAGCCTGGCTTTCACCAAGCACCAAATGCCCAGCAGACGCATTATGTTAGTTGATGCTAACACAGGATGCAACCCATGCATGCAGCCCAGAAGCTTTATACCTGCTAAAAGCAGGACAACTGCTGAAACTAGGACTGCTGCAGTTTCAGGGTAAGTGGCTAAATGAAAAGTGATGCCTGCATCACACCACATCATGGCTGTGATGCAGCAATCCCCACAATCTGTTTCGGACACTCAGAAGCAAACTCCTCAGTGACACCACTTGCTTTTTGTGCCTGTCAGATACATTCCTCACCCCTGCCGGTCATGTCCCCAGATGGGCTGCTCTGACCATCAGCTGCTTGTTCTCCTGCCCCCTACCCACAAGGGACTCCTGTTCAGCCAGCGTCACTCGGATCCCTCCTTATAAGCTCTGACTTTCAACTCTTCCGATGGAAGCAGGCATCAATGTCCTGCCTGTCCCCCTTCCTACGAGAGTAAGATATTCAAAGCACTGTCAGCTTTCCCAATGTCATGTTCCAGTTTGATTTCATGCTGCAGTGCTGAGTCCAGCCATCTTTTATCCCCACTGCCTGATATCTTTTCTCAGATGTCTAAACACAAAGGCCACCCCTGAAGCGAGTAAAAAGCAAGGCGTACTAGCAGCAGCTGAATGAGCTCCCCTGGTCCTTCCTGCGTTAGTCCAACAAGACTTCAAGCCCAGGAGAAGAAACATCTGAATAGTGACATGAAAGAAGGTCAAAATGTAATTAAGTTCTCACTTCCTATCCCAAACTGTTAGTGGGTGTTGCTGTGGGTTTGAAAGTTAGTCAGTCACTCTTGTTTCACTGGAGAGGAAAACAGTCCCATCTCTAACAAGACAATATCTTCTGGATTCCTTGGGAAGAAGGCAGTAAGCAAATTACAGTTTCTAAACCTCTCATTGTCATCTTTCCTTCCTCCAGCAAGGCTCACAAGCACAAAGCAGAGACATCTTGCCTATCAAAAAATCCCTATTTATACTTTTCAACTGAACCCAGCTAGACTCTACCCATGGGAAGGACCAACCCAAGTCATACTCACAAGGACACCCCATCTTCCAAAGCTGGGGAAGGAAGAGACCGTAGATTCCTCAGTACATAAAAATCAAAACCTGCAACTGGAGTCTCTGACTGCATGTCCTCCACTCAGGGCCATGCACCCCATGAGCTGAGCACGGCTTACGTGCAACCCGTGTTAACCTCCCTTCAACTGAGAGCCATGGAAAGGAGACAGCAGAGGGCATCTGCAGTGATGCTCACCAGTGAGAGAGGAAGCAGGTGGTGGCAGTTCCTTGTGTGGAGACCAAATCAGTCACGAGTCCAGAATACAAGCTGACCATGACGCAGAGGCTCATCCACGCAGAGTCTGAGGGAGGAGCACAGCAGACCCGTCCAGCTGCATGCAGCTTGTTTGAGGCCCCAGCACATGACTCTTCTTCATGTCTCCCTGCCAAGGCACCAGTGCGCTCTTCCAGCACCGGGTTGCTATCAAAGTGATCCACCAGCAGCTACAGCTGTGGTCAGCAGCAGATGCTAGGAGGAGCATAAGGACTGACCTTTTCCTGAGCTACTGGAAGTCAATGGTGTAGGGACTTTCCAAGTCAGAGGCTGGACACGGATCTTTATATTTCATAGCCAGTCACACCTATACTTCTTTTTAGAAGCCATTTATACCAAGGACATATCCAACTTCCTACAGCAATGACTTTCACAGTTTAATTCTGTGCCCTGCTCCCCCAGATGTGCTGTTTGATCTTTTCATGGGATGCCAAATGAAACTGAAAAATAGTGATCTTCTCATTCTTTCCCCTATTCACAATTTCATAGCTATCCATCTCAGCCCTCAGGAACAAGTCAGCAGAAAGACCTAAAGACCAAAGTGCAGGTCTTCATACTCTGTTGAGACAGGTTTTTGAAGACCATTTAATCAAGAGGTGACCTTCAGAAAGCAACACGCACCTGCTGTGTGCCATGCACACCTCCATCACACCTCCAAAATCAACCACAGCCCTCACGAGGGGCTGGGAGCCAAGACACCTCTTCTTTAAAGAGAATGTGAAAAGGCCAGGCATTTTTCTAATTCAGAAGGCCTTGGCACAAGCTGAGGGCACAGGAACAAAGCCAAAGCACATGGAAAACAGCAGCAGCAGCAGCAGTTCTTACTGCTGCCTGTCTAATTGGAGAGCTGGGTTGCCACACCAGAGTGAAGGATTCGTTGCAAGCTCCTGACAAGCTGTGCAGGGTGCCCTGACATGGGGAGAGACCCCTCCATTGCCACCCCCGTTGCTGCCCTGAGGGCCCCAGCCCATCGACACTCGCTCTTGTCGTGGGCTGCTCTTTCTCAAAAGCCTGAGAAGCATATTGGCTGGGCCCCAATGAAAGCACCTTCTAATGGGATTTTTCAGGTTTCAAGGATATCAGTGTCTGGCACAGGCTGAAGTAATTAAGAGGACGTCCAACAGACTATCTGGCATTGATTAACTGGCTGTTTACCACTGTGAACATTGCAAGTCCCACTCTAAAACTGTGCACCAAAACACTTGTTTTTTCCTAATTGTTTTTTCCCTTGCCCCATCCTGCCTTTCACAAAGCCCAGCCGTGGCCTCTCTCACACGGGTCCCTCAGCCTCGCTGTGCTTTGCCTTGCTAAATAAACCGTGATGGTGTCAGCCAGACTAAAGCTGGAAGGCTTGCTGAGGGTTAAAGGGAAAGCGTGTTGCTCTTGGCAAACAGATAAACCCAGTTTTCACTGAACAGGCCTCAAGATGGACAGCCACATGCGCTTGCAATCATCATGTTTGCATTTGACTCTTCCTATTGAATACCAGGGTAAGAAAATCCTTGGGCTGATCTCATTTCTACCCACTTCACTGGGTTTGTCCCTACACAGCCCCTGATCTGTTCACCATCAAGTTCTTCCACACCAGAGACATTCCAAAAGCTGCAACAGCTGAGTTAGAAATTAATTTCACTACATCTCCCTCCTACATCGCTTAGAAAGTGTGCCTGGAGGAGCAGCAAACAGTTAGCCCTGGAGGGAAGGGTTTATAGTCAGCAGCGAAGACTTACTGGTGGCATTTAATACCTCACAGGAGCAGTAATGCAAATTCTGCAGGGAGAGAGGAAAGACAGGGTTTGTTACAGCAGCCGAGACAGCAGGGTTGGCAGGTCCAGTTTCACTGGAAGCAGGCTGGGTTCTCCGCCCCAGTAGGGGGGACCCCCATGCAGCAGGCTGAGCAAGCCCTGCAAAGTTTGTCAAGTGGGCCTCGTCATGCAACAGCCCAACATACAGGAAACAAAAGATCAGTGGGTTTTTAACAGCAACTGCTCTTTCCATAAACCAACCAGACTGCATAATGCACCACACGGGCCACCTCTTCTAGACACGCCAAGTGAATTACCAGAGTACTTCCACTCTCTCTGCATGAAATACCACCAACAGTTATGTCCTCTCCTCTCGTTGAAGGAGAAGTAGGAAGTTCTTCCATTCCCAGGGAGCTCCAAAGGAGCAAAATGCACTCAGCACCTCCAGTACTTGGGTCCTCCCCAGCAAAGCTGTTATTGGCTCTGCTCCCAATGCCCCATCCCGGCACCACCGGAGATGCATGGGAAAACCAGAGATTGGTGAGGCAGGACTCTGCCTCTTTTGATGTCTGCAGAATACTATGTAAATCGATGGGGCAGCACAAATATTTGTTATTAAGGGAGTGCAAGAGAAGAGGAGAATGGAAACTGCTAATCAATAATGAAAAGCAAAAGTAAATAAAACCTGCAGAGAAAATTCCCTGCAAGGTTCCTATTCATTCGTAAAATAAAAGTGTAATGAAAGCAGCATAAATTGGTCAGATAAGAAATTAAAAAGGAAAAAGAGCAACAAGGGAAAATTTGACTTCACCTATGGTTAAGTATATGAACACCAGAATGGAATTAATGACACTTGCAAATAGTCAACTGTTACCGAGATAAAGACTTCACTGGATGATCCAATTAATTAGCCACTGGCACAGTTTACAAAAGGGTTATGATTTTCAAGTAAAAACTGAATGTCTTTTGTAATGCTCTGGTCAAAACAGCAATTCACACAGCAAAAATCTGTGGCCTGAACTGGACCAAGAGTCAGGCTTAAGGATGGGACACCCTCATTCTGTCCTTAAACCTGTGAAAAATGAACCCAAAAGTACCAGAGATGGATGTGTCTAGGAGGAGACCTGACATCGCATGGGCTGACTCCTAAACCTAGTACCTCAGCCAAAGAAAAGGGTAGTGCTCAGATCAGACCTGCTACTGTGGAGATGGTAAGTGTGGGATGGAGGTCTCCAGATCATGATTCCTTACAAAAGCGGCCTTGATCAGTTGCCATGACTGATGAGGTTAACAGAAATCCTTAAATCAGACAGGAAATGAGGCAGCGTTGATACAACGAAACAGCCCCGGACACAGACAAAGGAACAAACTCTTAATAGAGCATCAGGTGGTGGAAAATGTGAGAAGTCATTGGAGAAGTCATCCAGACAAGTTAACTGGAAAATGGCAGAAGGCTGATGAATATTTGGCACTGAAACAGCCATCAGCCTCCCTGGGATGTTCCCAGAATGAAACTGTAGAATGAGCCATAAATAGTCTGAAGTGCATCTTGCTCCTTTGCCCCAATGGCAGCACAGCCATGCTGGGGGAGCTTGGAGGTGGGGAGAAGCAAATGTCTAAAATCCAACCCTCAGTGAATCACAGGAATAAGTCACTCCATTATCTATCACTGTAATCTACAAAGGACCACTGTAAGCTGGGGAAGAGCTTTCTGAAGACCTTAAAGGCATGCGACACTTCTCAATTTCTCTCCCGCCAGCTTTTGTTTCATTTGCAATTAAAGTATCAGAGATGCCAGCTATCCTCTTCCCTGCTTCCGTTGGGGCTGTTGGCATCAGACAATGTGCCTGATACCTCCTCTTGAGCAACCGATTCTCTATCAAGGGCTCCTAACTACTGCGTTCTCTAGTTATTGGCATTGTACAAGGGCTTTGTTTTTAAATCTTCTCCCATTTCCCTGTTGCAAATATTCACTTTCTGAGCACTTGCTGTTTCTCCATTCCCCAACTCCCCTTTCTCTGAAAGTTTAAGGTCACAAAGTACAGATTTCCTCATTTCATTTCCCCCCAAAGCTGGAGTAATTTGGCTTGGCTGCAGGGCAAACTCTAAAGCCTACAGAAAACAAACACATAGGACACTTCTGTTACCCTGAAATGCTGAGCACCAAAATCTCAGCAAATAAATAAATACATGTAAACTCACTTTAGGTCAGAGTATGTCATGCTGCTTGGTTTGTTACAATTAAATATAAAATCTATTTAAAAAAAAGAAAATAGACAGACAGGGTCCTGCACCTAGAAAACAGTATTAACAAAACCAGCAAAAAATCTCTACATCTCCATCCCCTTTGAAAATTTCATACAGTAACTTATTGTGAAAGAGTAACACTGATTTAGCCTAGATCCAACTGGACTTTGAAGCAGACCCCAAATTCTGAGAGCACAATTTTATTTTGAATTTGGTGGATAAATATTGATCTTTAGCTACCACTATCCCATGACAAAAACTTCCCTTTTGCCAAACTGAGGGAACATAAGTATGGCAAGGTTGGCCCTATGTTTCCCTGTGCACTGACAACCTGCCGGGCCCATGAACAGAACTGAAAAAAAAAAAAATCTTGTTTAAGGGAAAAACAAAATCCTCCCTGGTATTAGTGCAAGGGCTTTCTGAGCCACTGGGTGTGGGACTTGCCGTCAGCCACCATCACACCACCCTCCTTGGGAACAGCAAAGCATCTGCCCTACCCTCAAGGTTTCACCTGGAGAAGATGTCCTAGAAGGACAGTGCTACAGCCAGCAGAAGATGCTGTGTTTTCTAGATGGGATATTATTAGGGCACAGTTATGGTACGCTCTTCTCGTGCCAACACTCCTCTAGCTCACGGCGCTCTTTCCCCTCCCCGTCTTTGTTTGCCTCCTGTATCTCAAGGGAGCAGCCAAGTCCTCCCCTGCCAAGCCCTCCCTGTGGCACATGCTCCCATTCCTCTGGAGCTCATCCCTGCACCTGCGCCTGCCCACATTCATTTTTTTCAAGCTCATGACTGCAGCCAAGGGCTTGCCAGCTGCTTTCAGAAGGGTTAACACTTCCCTCCCCCTGTGGGATGCTTCTCTCTGGATATAGGGTGAGCCTGGGTAGTTTTTGAAAAGCAGGACCTGAGTGGCAGTCCACCTTCACCCTGGGATCGATAAACATAAAGGTCTTAGTTGTCCACTGACAGATTTTGCTAGCAAAAGTCCTGTTCCAGGACCAGTCTCCAGCCTGGTCTTTTGCTGCCCATCCCAGCACTCTGTGGTATTCAGCTTTACCCCATTCCTGACCCTGTCACCCCTCCACATCACTTATCCTAAAGAGTTTTCATGCGCTTTCTCTCTCCCTGACAATGAACCTAACTCAGCGCAATCACAAGTGTTCAACACCTACAGTTTCCACCAGGGCCATTATTGTAACCCTACAACCAGGTACACCTCACTTCTTATCCCTGGGTCCTCTGCAGCCAAATCCCACCATCCCCGTAAAGCCTCTGTCACTACCGTACCACTTCTCAAACTGACTCCTCTTGTCCTTATTTTAAGGAGTATTTTCTCACATGCATTTGTATCTACTGCTCCATGGGAGATCACACAGACCAGCTAACTGATTTTTCAGAAAAGTGCAGTATATCAGACAAAAGTGTCAGCTCAGCCTGGCACAATCCACTGTTGCTTTATCTGCTTGGTGTTTACCTTCAAGTCCTTTATTACTCTGTCCTCCAGATCTGCCAGTGTCATGCAGAGCTGAGGATAGATTAATGGGTCTGTATTTGTTTCAATCACTCCCCCACCTTTGGCCATCTGAAATATTGAGTCCCTGTCTCCTATTTACCTATTTAAATCTTTATACATGATGTGGTGATTTTTTTTTTTTTTTTTTTTCACTTTTTAATTTGATTATTCAGTTTTTTNGGTCTTGTCTTATGAGAAGGGGGGGGGGGGGGGGCAGTGTTCCTGGCCTCTGCTCTCCAACTAATTAAAACCGATTTAATTATCTGACTTTTGTTTTTTCCCCCTCAGTTTTCAAGGTTTCCATGTCCTCATCCCCTCCAACTGTACTGAACGCTGAAGCAAAGTTCAGTTAATACTGGATCCATACCTAGATCATCTTTAATCTCCAGTTGGTCTTCACTGCACAGCAGCTTCAAGTCTCTTTTTATTTATATAGCTGAGAAACCTGTTGCTATTTGTTTTAATTTCCTTCGCCAGGCCTAAAGCAGCTTGATTTTTGGCAATTCTCATTTTATCCCTACCCCTCCTGACCTCTATTTTTGCCGATTAGTCTTTTTTTCCATTCCTTACAGACTCTGTTTAATCCCAACTATCCTTTTTAAGGTGGCTATTCACCAGCTTCAGCCTCAAGCCCCTTCCTGCCATGTTTTCCTCCTTTGCTTGGGATCTCTGGTCCAGATAGTTTCTGCACCTCTGAATTAGAGAGAGGCTCTGCATCTTCTGCATTCAAGCTCTCATGCTTCTCTGCCCAGATGACTTCACCCACCAGTTTTTTTCATTTTTCAAAGTTTGCCCTTTCAAAAGGCAAGTATCCTAGTTCCAGACCTACTTTTGTTTAGGCTTCCATTTAATTTAAAAGGAATCTGTTTTATGAGCACTAAGTCCAAGATTCCTCTGTACAACCAGGCCCCCCTAACATCAACACTAGTTACCAAAACAAAACCTAAAATAGCACCTCCATTTGCTGGTGCTGTTACTATTTAATGAAAAAATCTGGGCTATCACATCCAGGAATATCTATGTTTTACCTTATTAATACAGTGTGTTTGCCAATGTGTATTCCTAGATATTAAAATACATTCCTAAGTTCCCACAGCAATATTATTTTGGTAACATTTATCTTTCTAATAACATTACAGAGATCTATCCACACAACCCCTGCCACCCCTCATTTCACAGTCTGCAGCTCTATCTACCCATATACTCCTATGGCTATTTCCCAAGGTACTTCTATGAACTGCAGTCTCCTGAGGTATTTTGTGAATACTTTGAAGTGGTCCTATCACCAGGATGTCTCTCAAAACAACCAGCCCATCACAGGAACAACTGTACCAGCTCAGACCACAGGTCCACATAGCCTCATCTCCTACAGTAGACAAAAGTGGGTGAAGATCAAAAACTGTTTGAGTGGATTTTAACCCCCATTAACTTCCCCAGTCTCCCCTTGAGCACTCAGAAATTTTGAGCGTTCACAGCATCCTCTGGAAAGTAGTCCCACGACCCAGCTACTGATGCTATGAAAAGCCACATCCCTTTATTTGCGCAGCCTCTGACCTCTCAACTGTGGTCCTCAAAACAGAACCAGGAAAGACCTTCAAAAGGTGATCTTAGAAACAAACATTTGTAATTCTGCTAGATACTAGAAATCCTGGTTTCAACATGGAGATTGGCTTTATTGCCTGCTGTAGTTCTGTTCTGACTCCTCCCAGCTAATCATTGAATCATTAAGGATGAAAAAGACCTCTGAGATCATCTAGTCCAACCATCAACCCAACACCACCATGCCTACTAAACCATGTCTCAAAGTCTCACATCTACATGTTTTTTGAACACCTCCAGGGATGGTGACTCCACCACCTCCCTGGGCAGCCTGTTCCAATGCCTCACCATTCTTTCAGCAAATAATTTTTTCCTAATATCCAATCTAAACCTCCCTGGTGCAACTTGAAGCCATTTCCTCTCATCCTATCGCTAGTTCCTTGGGCAAAGAGACCAACGCCCACCTCACTACACTCTCCTTTCAGGAAGTTGTAGAGAGCAATAAGGTCTCCCCTCAGCCTCCAATCCCATGTTCAACAGATGGTAAGTTCTCTCTCTCTTCCCCTTAGAAGGTAATTTCCTTTATTTCACTTTTTTTGCTAACACCCCTCATATGCAGGTATAAATTACTTTTCTCTTCGACAACCTACCTGATCAACAAACCTCATTAAGCTTGGAGTATTTGCTCTCAAACAGAATGTAGCTTTGGAGATTGTCATCTCTGTTCCAGAGTTCAACTCATGTACCTGAAAGCTTGGTACCAGCCTAATAAGAGAGGTTACGCTTCCCCACAAAGCTTGCCTCACCTATGTCTTTAGATTCCTACGGCTAGGAGAACACCACTACCAGTCCACATAGTCTACCTGCTACTGCTTGTAGTGTTATGAACTCTGGGGCCCTTGACTTCTGATCACAGCCACCCAGACCTTCCTCCTTTCTGAGGATACTTTTAAAGAAAATAAAACACACCACCACAAAAACCTTTCACAGAAGATCATTTAAGTCTTTGCTACTGGTGTCCTCATCTTTGGTCTGTTTGAGATGGAGTCAGGAGTGTTGTCTCAATCTGAGGGGCTGTGAATGGACTTGTCATGGAAGTCACAGGCGCTGGCATGTTTCTTCATCAAAACTGATGTTATCCAAACAAAAGGGAAAATGCAAATGAAAGAGGATGAATTAGACTAAGAAAAAAATGGATTCTGGTAGACTAAGAAAGTCCCAGTGCCCCTTCTGTTACTGAGTGTGAGGCCAAAGAGCTTTGCTTTCAGTACTTTGTACCTGGTCCCACTCCAATTTTTGTGCACTGTGTTTCACAGTAAAGTCCTTGAAAGCATCTAATGTGGCCCTGGCCATTATCTGCTTAAGTTTACAATGGTACAATATAGCTGACTTCAGGGAAGTTAATCCTGACACCAGGAAGGTCCCATAAACAGTCTCAGGGCCAAGTTCATGAACTGGGATTCAAGAGAATTAGATTCAAGCCCTCCTACCCTGCTTCCCCTAAGAAACCTTGAGGAAATAATTTTATCACTCTATCCAGCAGTACACGTCTATAAAAAAAAAGGACCATAAAAATCCCATCCTTGACAGAATAACTGTTAGCATCAAGCCAGCAGATAGAAGGAAGTCCTTGTAACTATGGCAAGGACAGCCATATAGCCACACTGAAAAGATATTTAGGTGCAAGTCCCTTGCTCTGACACTGACCATGCTTTTAGTGCCACATAAATAACACCACTTTATTTTGTCATACTATTATCTCTGCACATACAATTTAAAGTGGAAAAAAAAAAAGTCAAGTTTCTTTCTCTCTTCAGCCCTGCAAAGGCTGAAGGTGTTTAGTGAAAGCTGAGAGGAAAAAGATTGTGGTAATTACCTCACCTGCCTCACTCCAAAGATTGCCTTTTCACAAAAAACTTCATGCACTGCAGCTGCCCAAACTGAGACAACCCCAGGCATTAACCCTGAGCTGTGCATCTGCCTTGCTTTTTATCTCAGGCTATGCAGATTAAGCAAAACTGACCCCATGCAGAAATCCAGGAGAGACAGCTGCCTCTGTGTGCTTACCCTGACGTGGCTCCCAACCTGAACCACCCAGCAGGGTGGAGGAAACGCAGCTGTTTTCCCATAGCACCAAACAAAATCCACCTAACTGTATCACCTTGTTACATGCAGAAAAACTCCTATTCTTGCTTTGCACCAGGCACTGTGATTACAAAGTGTGGCAGAGGTTGGACACTCCTCAGACCCAGGGCTTTCAGGAAAGATTTGGGTACCTCTTTTTTTTCCTCCCATGCAACAAGAATCAGCAATTTTGCAGAAGTGATTTGCATTTTCTCAACCCAGTCATTTTTCATATTAAAGAGGTGTACGTGCCAAAACACACGTCAGCCTAGGCACGTAAGAGGCAACAGTAGTCTCCAACTTGCCCTTGAGAAAAGTTAGGCAGTAATGAGCTATTTACTCATGGGGAGAAAGTTGCTCCCAGTCAATGAACATCTTCAGAGGGACCAAAGTTTAGTCCTGAAAGAACCATAGGACCCCAGGAGCAAAGGTCAGACTCTGCGTCCTAGATGTGATAAATCTAATTCTACACCTGAGCCACTTCACCACATGCTATTGTTAACACTTAAGAGGAACATGATGACCTGAGGTCCCTTCAGGACAGAGTCCCAGCATACAATTTTCTGAACAAACCCATTTAAAGATAATCGTGTCTCCTGAAGACTTCTTCATCAAAGAAAAACAGTCACGCTTTAAGGCAAGAGCTGAGCACCCCTAATCTCCTTGCTTTATGACTGGATTAGCTAATATGGATCTTCGGGTTCAGGTCCTGAAGCTGAGCTCCCTCAAATCCACCTGCTCCTGCTGAACCTCCTGGGGCCTGGCTGACTCAAAGGCTGCAGTAACAAGCCACATTATCAAGTCCTCCAGCCCAGAGCCTTCACTCTCTTTGAATGTATCAAGGTTTATAAGTCTGCAAAATCAACACTGCACCACTGCAATGCTTACATACAGCAAATGGGCAAGCTGGAGCAACTGAGGGTCATCTGCTCAAGATCATGCAGGCATCAGTGGCAGAGCTGGGAAGAGAGTCCTGGGCTCCAGACTCCAGCCCTTGTTTTTTTCCACAATAGATAGCATAACTCCAGGGTTAGGCAACTTGACTTGCGCAAGTCTGGACTGGCTGCTCCTCCCACCATAAAGAATGCTCTTGCCTGCTCTCCATTGTAGGGTCTCAATGGCCATGGGTTTGGAAGGAGGACAAGGCAAAGACAAAGGAACAATACAGCGGTATATGATGCAGACTGGTCTCTCATGTTGCCCTATCTCCTCAGCTGGTTATAATCTCTTCCACAAAATGAAATAATGAGAGGATGACTAATGACTGGAAGATGAGAGTGCCTTGCTGAAGCAACACAGCGGGGCAAAGGACTCTTGCCAAGGGCAGTCGAGAATCTTATTTCATTACTTCCATGAATACAGCAGCCATTTACCTATCTCACCAGATTTGTGTGCCTTTAGTAGGCTGCTGCAATGAGAAGAAAAAAAAAAAAACCAACCTTTATCTTCCACTGAAGGCACTGATTAATGTCCCTAAATCACCTTACTTGCTCTGAACCCATTTTCCCTTAATGAGTTAGGCCAGCTCTGTGTTCTTCCACCACAGCTGTTCACAAGCACCTATTAGAGATCTCAAGCACTCAGGGAAAGCAGCATGCACAGGATCAGCCAGGAAATCCCCAGATGGCCTACGGGGAGGGAAAAAGGGCTGCATGATGCAACCTTATGCTTAAGTAACCTGCCCTAACCAGTTACCATCCAGAGTAATTTCTTCCTAAGGCAAATAAATTTCTTCCTGAGACAGCTGTTCATTCACATACAGATGTCCAGAGGCAGCTACCTCCGCGTTTCTGTTGTCTTGTCTCCACCACTTATGCCACAACATCATTACATCTAATGTTATTTCACTCCCTGCTTTGACCAACAATAGCTCTTGTTTCAGGGAAGAACACTCTTCCCTCTTCTCTTTGTTTTCTGTCCATGTTTGCACATCTTGGACCAAGCCTTTGCTGTGTCTCTTCCAAGAGCAGTGTTAGTTTGTGACCCTCTCCTTCCTTCTGCTCTGATGCCGAATAAGCACCAGCCCAAACCCATTCCCATAATGAGGATTCCCACCTAGATAAGCCTCTGGGGACTACAGCAGTTTCTGTAGCAGTTTACTCTGAACTTGAAGGTTGTGCTGTATGATCAAAAAACACTTGGGAAAAGGGAATTGGGGTCAGGACACTGAGGAAGGAACCAGAAAGGTCTGATAGATGTCAACCTGCCATCAGCAGGGGTGGAAGCAGCAGCAGCTCCCCATTCTCTTGGAGAGAATGCAGAGAATAGGAAAGAAAAGGTTTGACAAGGCAGAAAGGAACAATTGCCTTAAAATGGCCAGATTTCTACCAGAATACTCTTGGGCTGGGGGAGAATGAAGCCAGTTTCAGCATCTCTTCTGCCCAAAATGACAATGCACTGATGGGTCCTCCAGGGAGCAGAACCAGGGAGGCCAGCTGTCCAGGGGACCATCACAGATGAATGCTTTCCATGTGGTTCTCTGACAACAAATTCACAGCATTAAAAGAGTCTCATCTCTGCCAATTTTCACAAAATGAATAACAAATAGTTTAAATGGCTTCAAAGATTATTACACTGGGCATGCAATGGAACAACTGAAACATGGAGAATGTCACCACTTATGTTTGTTTAAAAACAGGCTGAGAAGTTACCCATAGGACCTGACTCCTGTAGTCAATCTAGAAAGGCTGACAAGACATTATACATTTGCTTGCCACCAAATCTTTCTTTCTTGAGCATTAACCATCCCCAAAGTCCAGCCTAGCAGGGAAGCACCCAAAGTCAAGGTGGAGCTGGAAAAACTACTGGTGCCAGACAGTAGCTGTGTGCCACTACAGCTAGACAAGGCAGAGAAAGAAAAAGGACTTGGCACATCCAAATGATGGTGCAAGACAAGCCAGTGGGTCTCCAATGAGTGTCTTCCCTCTAAGAGACTTAATGCCCATAGGAAATGCGATAACACAAGGTGGTCCATGAGGTTCCTCTTCCAGTCCCCTGCTTTAGCTCCTCATGTGCAACCTTCACAAGGGGAGCAGAGACAATGCTCACCCCAGGATAAGCTCCAGAGAGGCTCAGAAGACAGACATCACTGCAACAGGAGTCTCAGCAAGTCATCTCTCAGAGCCAGGAACACTAACTAATTAGAAACATCTTTAAATCCCCAACTGGGGAGGTGCCTGAAAAAAGACAAAACATAATAATGATTATGATGATATTTGTAACCGATGTTACTTGTTATCTTCTCAAAATGTTGACAGCAGCTCTTAGCAAGCACACACCAGTGAATAGCTTACATGCACTAGTTCTCTCTTAAAAAGCACATGTTTAACCCTCATCAGAGAGAGCACTTCTCCATTCCACATGCGACCTTAGGGATTGCCAAAATGATTTAAAACCCCAGCAAACAAGAGCTTTTGGAGGTGACAATCAACCCCCTCTTGCCCACACGTGACTCTCAAGGTCCATTTCTCATGCACTGCAGTTTCCAGCTGGGACCCATCAGCAAGCTATCAATTACTCCTTACATACAGATGAACAGGTAATTAGTAAAATGACCTAATTAATATTAATGCACTGGAGTGATAGAACTAACAAAGCTTGATTTTTAAGGAGGTTTTTTTTATGTAGCTCTTTCCTAAGACTGTGCTGAAGAGTTGGTTCTCTGATGTCTAATACTGGATGAGTTTCTGCTACAACCCATCAGGAGATATGAACAAGGTGCAGTCCCACCACCCAGCAATTATTTTCATAAAAGCTGTAGGAAATCAGTATCTCAGAGCTCGATCCCTCCGGTGGATTTTTCTGGTTCAAAAGTTTTCAGGGTAGCCATAGAGACAAAGATAATCCACACGTGCCCACACACAAGGCTCGTTTGGAAGAAAGCCAGGCTCAAAATGGGACAGCCCGTACATTGCTTGAAAACAAGAAAAAGTCTTTACTGAGTGCAAGAGCTAAACAAGGGCCATGTTTGCACTTTATCACCCAGATGCCCTCCCGACAGTTAATGTGGCATGGCACACTGCAGAGATGTTACGGGGAAAGGATCTGCACTTTGACTGTAATCAGATGCTTAGAGCACTCTGGATATACGAAGCGTGCATGCACATGACAGGGATCAAAAACGTAAGATTTGGGAATTTTAAGGGGTGGGGGAGAGGCAAAGAACAGGCATAGCGAACCCAGCCTCACAAAACACATGCACGTACTCGCCTGTGCTAAGCGAAGATGCCGAGAGCTTCATCGTCAGACCCTGGAGCAGCACAGGGGATCCCGCCCACCCTCTCCACCCCTAGGGCTCAGGCGGTGGTGCGAACAAGTGGGGACAGACATCTTACAGAGCAGCCCGTGGGGAAGCAGAAAGCCAGTTGCTCACCTCCCAAAGCCTGCAGACCAGGCTTGCTCACCACCTGCCCCCAGCTGCTGCGGCAAGGAGACATGGTCCCCGGGTGCACGATGCCAGCAGGGCAGCACCCCAGGGAAGAGGCAGAGATGGGCAGCCCTACACATAGGAATGGGATGTTTTACGCCAGACACCATCCAGGCCTGGAGGTGTTCCCATGTTTCTGACTTCAGCACATCCCATATGGAGGAAACTCAAGGACAAGGCTGGATCAAGCAGGAGGAATTAAGTTTGAATTCTCTTAAAGCAACTTTAGGACCCAAACAAAATACAGTGGGTCAGGGGGACCCTGCCAGCTGGCTGGGCTGGCCACACTGCAACTGGGAAATTCAGGGGCACCTTCTCCAGGTGAGTGACCTCCCCACTCCCCACTTTTCTGCAAGGGGTAGTATTTGCCCTGTGCCATGTCACCCAAGAGGCCGCTGAACTAGTCAGCAATTCAAATATTCTCGTGAATTTTCTGCTCTCCTCAGGCTGGGACAACTTTTAAGGGACATTGTCAAGGCAAACATACCCCCCAAAAAACCCAGCACACATCACATCCGCAGCCTGAACCCTTCAAAAATGAGAGGCAGAGGGAGAGGAGAGAGAAAGGAAAAAGCTGTGTCAGGATGGAGGACACAGCACAAAGGATGCAAGCACAGGCACGTCGACAGCCCCTGGGAAAGGGGGGGCAGGGGGTTTGAAACACAGCCCAGGCCTGCTGCTTAGCAGCTGGGATTTTAACACTTGTTGCAGCAAGAGAAATTAGTAACAGAAATCAGCACAGGGAAATATGAGGGTGTCAGGTTCAAGGCCTGTGCTGCACTAAGGGAGAGCAGCAAAAGTGGTCTTTAGGGAAGGGTCAATTGGCTTTGTTCTGCTTTGTTTTATATATATATTTTTAATCAGTTCTTCAGACCCCTGACCACAGCCCCGGGAGAGGTACACCCCCGCTTAGATCTTTCTATTCCACCATCTTGGTGCATCTCCAAGTCATGAACACCCTGGAAACGAGAACAGCAAGTGAATTTTTGTTATTTTCTCTGCTGGAGCTTTTAGGGAAGCGAAAGAAAATTCTTTAGTGAATGGCAACAGCTAGCTTTGTTATCTGTAGTCCCTTCCATTGATCCTTGCAAAATACTGAATGGGAGAAGTAAAGTGAAAAAAAATAATCCACATTACCCCATCTCACAGCAGTTCAGCTCCAGCCCACGTCCCACAGACATTTGCATCGCCGCCGTGAATCAGAGCTAACGTGTCTGTCAGTGCTGCCCAGGCATCACCCACTGCATGGCTCCTTCAGCATGAGGCCACCCCACAGCTCAGACCCCCTCTCCTCCAGTGGGGGAAACACATGGGAGTGAAAGCGATTAGGAGCCACACTCACCATTTTCTCAGGACAACCCAATCCCCGTATTCCTGTTGCAGATACTCAGCAACAGTTGGGCCCTGTGGCAAGAGCAAGGGCGCAGGAGGAGCCTTCCCCACCATCCCTCCAGGGTGCGCATGCACAGGATCGCCCCTGACCTGAGCGCAGCACTGGTCCACGTGCATTTGGGGCAGTGCAGGGCACTTGCACCCCGCTCAGAGCAGCTTCCGGGGCCACCAGCTGAACCATGGAAGCCACGTGCACGCAGTGCTCCCAGGAATCAACACATCCAGCCCTTCACTTCAACTTTAGTCTGTTCATGAGAAACTCAAGCATCTGGAGTGATTTAGGCTAAGCCATTTTGTTTCACAACTGGAGAGGAGGAAGAGCAGGTTTGTGCTCAGTGGCCCTGCTTCCATGAACAGGAGAAACCTCTGCCCTGCAAGATGCTCATGCCTACACAGACTCAAACACCATGCAGGTGCCCTGGAAGTGGAGGATTATTTTTACATAGAACTAATGAAGCAATAATCGGTTGCAAACTATGATTTTAAACTGATCTGTAGCCCAGGTAGGCTCCTATTTGAGATTTAACAGGTGGCAGCAGTAGCTCAGGTTCCTGTTGCAAGTGGCAGAGCTCTCCTCCATCAGGATAAGCAATGAACGCTTCCATCCCGTATCTGAAATTTTTGCGCAAAATAAAACACTGAGCTCAGCCACCTCAGCCAGTATTACTGAAGTGAAGTCTCCTGAGCTTTTCCCAATACCTTTGTGCTGGGACCATGTTCAGGTTATGGCTGCAAAGAATCACACAATTCTCTGCTTCTGAGATTTCCTCCTGCAAGGAATGTGAACTGCTTGGAAACACTAGCAGCTTTGCCACATGGATGCAGGGAGGGAAGCCGACACATCAGGCAACCACAGCCTCTCAGAAAAGAATTCGTGATAAAAACTGATGGCTTTTCCTCCCAGCAGGGGTAACCTTAAACTGGGAGAGCCTCTAGACCCACATTCTGCACCATAGCCACTTGCTCCAAGCAGAGATCTCTGAGCACAGAGAGTTGCCGGATCAGGACTGCACCTACACCTTAGGACTCTTTCTAAAGCATGTCAGTCAACGGAGAGACTCAGCAGGAGCCTAGCTGGGCTGGTGGACAAAAGGGAAGAGGCAGGGGAAAACTGTGACAAATTGAAAATTCAACATGGATTGCATAACTGCATGAATAATTCCTTTCAAGCCAAAAGGGATTCCTGCAAAAGAGGTAGTTTGCTGTAGTCCCTCAGCTCCACTTAATGAAAGAACCCCCAGACAGCTGGGTGGTTTTGTTTGTTTTATTGTTCCTCCCCCTCAAAAAAAAATGCTTATAACCCTGTTGCAAGCTGCAAGATGCAACCGACCTTCCATCAGCAGAGAAGAGCTGGAGGAACCAACCAAACAGGCGACACTGGAGAGAGATTTCCCCACCCTGGCTGGATGAGAAATTTGCTCAAAATGGCAAAGACGCTCACTCCCTTTTGCTAGAGACAATTTTTATTAATGAAAACAATGTAAGAGATATTCATGGGAGAGGGGGGAAAAAATCTGCTGACAAATATTTTCTCTAAAACACTGAGATTTATTAAAGCATGGGATCACCTCCCAGCAGGAAAGAGGAATTGGTGAAATGAAGAGGGGAAGGCTGGAAAAGCAGGGGAAAAATAAAAAGTCCCAACAGTAAGAGCTACTTAAGTTATTGAGTGGCATGCCCAGAAGTGGGGAAGCCCCATGCCTGGAGCTATAGGATGCAAAGGTGGAACCACCCAGCAGGAGGAAGTGTTGTTCCCCCTCCCCCCTCCATTTCCCAGCT
This sequence comes from Scopus umbretta, assembly GCA_013400535.1. Taxonomy (NCBI): domain Eukaryota; kingdom Metazoa; phylum Chordata; class Aves; order Pelecaniformes; family Scopidae; genus Scopus; species Scopus umbretta. Next base: position 85,074 of record VZTL01041638.1, read on the forward strand.
GCCACAACAGGGTTAGGCTTTTTCCATATGCAAAATCTAACCCTGCAAGAATCCCTTCTGGCCACATCGCCCCCAAGAGATACTGGTCTCACTGTATTCCCATACAACCCTAAAAGCAGCCAAACTGACCCAGACCAAAGGCCCATTTTTGCCCTGCATCCTGTCTCTGACCAGGGCCAACCAACACGCACAGGAGGGTGTCCATACCCTGCAGGACCTACAGCCTCCCCAAACCCCTGGGGCTGACAGTATCCTCTCAGCAACAGCCAAAATGACCCTTCCTCAAAGGCAGTGGTCCCCAAGAAGAGAGGAAGAGGTGTCCAAAGCATTTCACCTGGTGAGAACTGGAAATTGGGCAGTGGAAGAAGGGGGTAGAGGCCAACCCTGAACTGAAGGGAGACCTTATCACTCTCTACAACTACCTGAAAGGAGGCTGCAGCAAGATGGGTGTCAGTCTCTTCTCCCAGGTAAGAAGCAACAGGACAAGAGGAAACAGCCTCAAGTTGGACCAGGGGAGGTTTAGATTGGATATTAGGAAGAAATTCTTCACCAAAGTGTTACCAAGCACTGGAACAGGCTGCACAGGGAAGTGGTTGAGTCACCATCCCTGGAGGTACTTAAAAGACATGTACATGTGGTGCTTAGGGACATGGTTTAGTGATGAACTTGGCAATTTAGGTTTACAGTTGAATTCAATGATCTTAAGGGTCTTTTGCAACCTAAATGATTCTGTGATTTTGGTGCAGAAAGTGCACTGTTTCCCAAAGGGAGAACCAGCCATCTCAGGAGCAGTGCTACCCATGAGTGCATCTTGGGCATTAGCACCCACACAGATGCCCTGATGTCTTATATGGTAGTTGAATGACACTACAGCCTTCCTCTCCAAACGGGCACTAGCAGAGTCTTTCCTCTTCTACCTGGCCAGTGATTTTCACCAAATTTACAGGAAGGATATCATCAGTCAGACCTCTGCAATGCCCCACCTGCAGGGAGTTGGTCAATGGATCTGAAAACTAGTGGGAAAGGGAAAACCTTTCTAGAAATCAGGCTAAAATGCATTGCCTTCAGTGGGATGCTTAGGAGCCAAGCCCACTGGCTTTGGAGCTCCCTCTTTGAATTCCACATCATATTTTACACTGTTTGCCTAAAACCAGATGCCCAGCTCCCTGCCAAACCCTCCTAATCCATCAGCTTTGAGGCCAGGACTGCAGCCCACTCCACAAGTTCCTCCTCCCCTCTCCCAGGCAGCCCCAGCTTCTCCTCCTCTTCCCTGAACATCAGCCCCACAACTGCTTGTTTGTCATTTTCTACCTCCACTCCAGTTCCCCTTCCTCCCTCTTCTTGCTTCCCACAAGAATATCATGAGCCCTAACTCTGCTCCCAGCCAAATCCAGGTCCCATTTTGTTCAGGAGAGCCTGGATGTCTGTCATGAGCTCCAGGGACAGGCATGAAGACCAGAGAAAGGGACAGGATGGCAGGTTGGGTAGTTTGGAGGCTGCTGCTCATTGGGAGAGTGGGAGAGCACCATTCTCTTTTTCCCTGCTTGTGTCCCTATTTGGGGGTAGAGATGCATGAAAGAGGTTCAGCACTGTCTCCTTCTCTAGCCCTTCACTTGGCAGAAGCAGTTTTGCAGCTCAGTGCTTCAGATCTTCTGCTCAGGATGGCTCTGAGCACCCACAAAGGTACATTGGTACCAGAAGATGCCACTCCATTCGTTCCCTAACCACCCCACTCAAGACAGCGCTCGCGTGGCAGAACTGAGCCTCTCCATCCTCCCGTCTAGCTCAGCTGGGGCACAAGCAGCAAAACCCATGGCCTGACCCCCAGCTCGGGAGCAGCCGTGCTGCACTAGTGCTGACTCAGGCATGAGCAACACTGGCACGAGGGCATCGCCTGCCCTCGTTATCCAGGGCCCAGACAGCCCGCAGCTTCAGCCCAGAACACGCTCTGCCCCAGTGAATCACGCACCAACCCCTGCAAGTCCTTTCAAGACCCATCAGCCACCAGAGGGGAAAAAAAAATTACATGCACACAAAGTAATTGGAGGTGTAACCCTCTCCCCTCGCTCTGTGCAGGCTTAATGCTCCCTTTGTCCAGGCATGTTTGCCTTGCTAAGTCATGCCTCAGGACAGCTTTCTTGACAGAAGACAAAGGTTAATTAATAAAAAAAGAAAAAACACAAAGAGAAACCCCTCATTAAAATGGCCACCCTCTCAGCACGGCGCTCTACCCAGGCTGGTCCTTCCTGGAAACAGAGCACTGACCCATGGCCATGACCCCTGCAAAAAAGCCAAATTACACACAGCCAACTCAGGGCCGCCTCCAGTGATGGACGGGTGGGAAACCAGCCAGCGGAGCAGACCCAAGATGCAGCAAGGTGCAAGCCTGATGGTTGTTATCCACCTCACCCACTGAAATCCAAACCTCACTGACCCTTTGTCTCCAGTTAAATTAACACCTTCCCCTGGTAGCTTGGTGGCACTATGATCTACTGTAGCTTTGCTACCCCCCTGCACCAATAGCTCTCGGGAGTACATTATGGAGGATGGGATATCAACTATCAAAGATGCTCTGCTCCCATCCCTTCTCACCTAAACAGCTGAAACCACAGCATTTCCAGTTCACCACCTGCATTACCAAATGCTTCACCTCCACAATGGAAGTCTCTCATTACAGCATAGACATGAGAAACGTAGGTAAAAGTCTGCTTCAAACCTGCACTCTGCAAGTGCGAAAACATCTCTCCCACGTACTCATTCAATTTACCTTGGACACACATGAGCACTTCTGATCCTGTTAGCTAGAGAGAGGTGATGAAAGCACACATGCACGTGCATGCTCACCAGCCAGCTCATTAAATCTAATTAGACAGTCTTCCACAGGGAATTTTGAAATGCATATCCAGCAATTGCTGTGCACTGCTCTTTCCTCAACCCTCTGGATGTGTGAGCATGATTACTCACCACTTGAAAAATAAAACTAATATGAAACTTAAGGGAACTGCCATACTTGCATATTAACAGAGGTGCACTGTAATTTAATCAGTCTTCCTGCTTAGAGACAAATATGGTGGCAGCAATACAGGGAGAGAAGAACACCCAAGCCTCAGAGTTGGATCCAAACCTCAGCAAGAAACTGAGAATTCAGAACACCAGAAGTTTACCCTGTTGACATTCTGGTGTGTAAGGTGTGGAGCCAAGACACATATGCACAATGAAGACAACTTAGCAAAAGTACAACAGACTGAATTCTTAGGGACTCAAGGAAAAAGAAACCATGAGCTTCCAGTACAGGAAAATTGTGGCTTCAGACCCAATATATCACATATAGGATGTATGAAGGCTAAGCACTGAAGTGGAGTGTCTAATGCATTCCCCAAAGCGTCCTCCATCCTCACCTTTGCCAATGTCACCAGCCAGGGCAGTTAATGCCAGCTCCAGGGACATTTCCTTTGCTCAGGACAAATGCCCTTTACAAATGCCACTTCACTGCATTAGTTCATCACACAACAAAATCCCTCAACTGGCTTGTTTACACAGGGGAAGCTTAATCTAAATTCACTTTCACAGTAGAGTAGCTAAACTATGCTAAACAGGCCAACTCAATCCAGACCATCCCTCCTTTGAGTTCTTACTTGCAGGGAGAATTCTGCTTACTTTGAACAAGGAGCATTTCAATTCTAAATAACTGTATTGCATTAAACCTGCTATAGATAAAACTAATGGAGACTACATACACGTCATTAATTCCTGGGAATCCCTGGGCATCCACACTCGGCAACCTCCCATTGTGCCTAATCCAGCAGATCCCAGATGGGTTTGGGAAACCCTCGTGTTCCTTGCTGATTTGAAAGCACCCTGGCAGGTTTGACCAAGAGGTGCCAACAGCATTGCTCATCTGCAGCAGCCTATGGAGGGTACTCAGGAGACAAAATAAGCATCTCTTCTGGTGCTCATCATTTCTGTAAGCTATGTTCTTTGTTAGGGTGATTGGTCAGCTAGAACTGCTCTACTGAAAGCAAAGAAATGGTATCCATTGAAACCATCTATAGACAGGTAAAATACTCAAAACCTGTTTCTCTCTCTGGTGTCTCCATGGCCGAGTCTGAACAACCACACCCAGGCAATGCATCACTCGGGGGACAGAGCTGTTGTATACCTCTGATGCCAGCAACAGTAGGAACTAGCTTCATCTCCAGACTTACCTCCTTTCAGAGGAGCTTTACAAATGCTTTTAACACACAGGGGTCACAAACAACATTAAACACACATGAACCACTGAAAGTTGAACAGCATTTGGCATTTCAAATACCAGCATATGGCATGGAGGCCTTCACTTGGCCAGGATCTATTTCACTCCTGCTAAGGGCAGTGCTGAGCTTCTAAGGACAGTTTTCATTCAGTACAAGGTCCTGGACCAGAGGCTACAAACCTCAACTGCTGTTCCTCTTTGAAAGAGGCTGAAAAACTCTCCCTTGCTGTATTACGAGTGCTCTACCTCCAGCTCTCTGCTCCCCGGTGATTTTGGACAAAGACCACCCACAGACTCAGCACCCCCAGATCATCACAGCATCTGGCTGCCCAGTGATCAATATTGTGACAGTATGTAGGGCCAAGACAGGCTCTAGTCCTCCTCTCCAAAGCCTTCCACAGGATCCGCTCCATGAGCAGAAGACAGTCACACCCTGGCCAGGCTCAGGGCTGGAGGGCACCAGCCAGCACACCCCTTCTGCCACAGTGCAATGGCCTTGTCCCAAATCCAGCCACATCGATGCTAAGAGATATCTCACATAGGTGGCTGTGTGTCTGTCTGGGCATGTGACACTGGCAATTTCATGACAGATGCTCTGAAAACAGGAACACAGATATGACAGACACAAAAGCCACACATCACAACTGTCTTACAAAGAAACTTCTCTACCCTTCTCAGATATATTTTGGGTCTAATCCAACTGCAGGCGAGGATTATGGAAAGGCTCCCACTGACCTTCTGGGAGCTGGATATGATCTTCATGCAGATGCACTTGCATAGGGCACAGCTAGTTAAGCATAAAGCTGTTACGTTCAGTAAATTTGCAAGCTTGGCTAGTGAAGCCAAAGGGTTTGCAATTTCCATAAATCAAGCCGCTCCCAGTTTTTTCACCCTTGCTCTTTCAGGTCTTAAAGATGAAGAAAAAAAAAAAAAAAAAAAAAAAAAAAAAAAAAAACACACAAAAACAACNATACACACAAAAAGCTCCTACATTAAAGTAGGAAAAATCATGGCATACAATGGACTAAACCAACCGTTACTCATTCATACGGATGACATATTCATAGCATTTGTCTTTGTTTTTCTTGCTGGTTAAGTATCGAACTTATATTCCTACTGTTGACAGTAACAAATGCAAGTCCTAAAATATGCAGGATGACAAGTATCCAGCTAGGGTCAGTGCACACAGCTGCACTGACTGCGCTGTTCAAATTTTGTGATTATTCCAATGATACAATTTTGTCATAGACATTACAGTTTTGATTTAAAAGACATCAGAAATTAACTGGGACTGCAGCATACAAAGCTAGAAAATAGCTAGCTGTCAAAACAAGACAAAAAAAAACCCCAAAACATTTTCACTAATAAGACCTTTCAGGAGAAGATCAAGATTTCAGCAAAGTGATACAGCCAGTAAGTGATAGAAGAAACTAAAAACAACAGCTTTCCATAATTTTTGTGACCCTACATTAGATGACATTTTGTTGTGGTTCATGATCAGAGACAGTGACATATTTTCAACATTTTTTTCCATTTTGTTCTGAAAAAGTTGAATTGCAGCAAAGATTTTAAATAAAAAGAGAACCTGTAAAAAATGGAGAGACAACGCAATCAAAGGCTTAGCTGTATTTCAGAGCTGGCTTTGCTCTGTAAAAATGTTGTTTCAGTAAGATAACTAAAAGAAAAGATAAGAAGATGTTTATTCCAACTACTGGAAAATACAGATGTTAGTCCTAGATTATATCCTGTTAAAGACAAAAGCAATGGGAGGGGAAAAACTTTTTTAAAGTATTGGAGTCACAACGGCTTTTTCACAGAGACAGAGAGAAGCATCTTGAATATAAATAAGTGTCCAAAATAGGTCAGCACTCTTTTCTTGGCCAGTGAAGTTTGATACTTTTCACTTGACGTTAGCCTGGACAGCGGTGGCACACACACACTGCAGGGACGGACACTGAGCCCATGGGTAGCTCCTAACTTGGTGTGAGCCCCACAGCCCTGTGGTGATGGGTTGGGGTTCACACACCAAGCATCACCAGTCACACTCAAGGCAACGGCCGCACACTTTGCAGCAGTACCTGCTCTTCTGCCGATTGTACAGGGTTCCAATAAAACCTCACTCCCATCCCAGGAGAGTTTTGAAATGCTGCATGTCCACAGACAGTTTTGAGCTTATCAGGCAAGAAGCACTGTAAGAGTCACAGGGGTTTCCACAGCCCCTGCCAAGACCCACCAGCCCCAGGCATTCAGCCCTGAGCATCCTGGCCCACAGCCTGGCAGGGAGCAGCTCTTTCTGCCAGGGCAGGATTGGGCCCTGCATGATCCAGCTACAGTAGGCAAAGCTGCTACCTCCCCACCAGTGGTTACAGCCCTTTAAACCAAAACAGAGACCAGTTTTAGACCCAAAAATCAGGCCACGAGGTGCAGAGCATGCACCTCAGCTGCTTTGCCACTGCTCCCACAGGGGAGGCTGGTGGGGATGCAGTAACACCAGGCTGCAGGAGAGCCACAGGGGGGTTTTTTGTGGTTCTTTTCTTCGGTTGTGGTTGTTTTTTGGTTTGTTTTGTTGTTTTTTTTTTTGTAGGGGGAAGAGGTGTGTTTTGTTGTTTGGTTTTTTTTAAGGAAAAAAGTGAACAAGTTATTTCTACAGCACTGAGAGGCAAGCCTGCCAGTCCAGCCTCAGCAGCATTCCTGCCTAGATCGGCTTGTTTACCACCAATAAAAAACCCATTAGTTGTACAATGTGCCTGTTAAAAAAAAACTCCAAAAAATCATCACTGGCAAATTAGTAAGACATCAGGATGAACAGACACCTCAGCATGGTGTTATGGAAACCACAGAGGAGTCAGACTTCCCTCAGGAGCTTTTCCCGAGGAAGATGAGCCTGGAGATTTCTCTCCCTTTGAGTGGGCCCAGCTAATTTGAAGGGCTCAGGACCAAAATGCAGCAGTCATCCAGCCAGCCATCCCAGGGTTTCCGGTCAGGTGGCTTCCAGAGAAAATACACGGACCAGGCTGAAATGCCATCAGTTTGTGCCAGCGCTAATGAGCGCACAAAGTCTCCCTCACACAGGGGTGGCCAGCGGAGGAGGCTGCGATGCTCCAGAGCTTCCCCAAAACTTCACATCCCTGCCCAGGGTCTGATACAGTAGCAGCAACCAGTGCTGACTCAGCATATCTCCCTCCCTGGCCACCCAAGGACCTTTAAAAGCACCACTGGTATAAACCCAAAAGGAGGCATGGGGGTAATCATAAGCTGCCCTCCTTAAGGAGCAGACACTCCTCACCAGATCCCTATGGGCACTGCTGGCACAAGGAGAAAACCCTGCACTTTCTCCGTACATCTTAACTGCTGCAGAGAAATACCCAGCTCCCAGCCCAGTCCCTGACCAAACGAAACACAAAACTTAGCCTTGCCACCTGCCACGCACACCATCACTCTCTAGCTAAGGAGCCCATAGCGGCACAGCTCAGACCTTGCAGGCAGGGCTTAAGAGTGCTTTTCTGATCACTGCCCTCAAATTTGTGCAACGCAGGGGTCACCCCAAAGCTGACGCAGGGGTTCACACAGGCAGTGGAAAGAGTGGAAGCACTGCCTGGCTTCCCACAACCCTCTTTGAGCACCCAGAGCCAAGGACACAAGGGGAGAGGTAGAGTAAGCTCAGGAAGGTGCTGCCCTGTGAGTTGCGGGCAGAAGTGACAAGGGGGGTTACAATATTGTCCCTCTTACTACCCCCCTCTAGAGACTGAGCAATCCTGGAAGCTGCTCTAAACTCAAGAGCAATGTTGCCTTTCCCCACAAAAGCAGGGTGTCTGCAACTCCTCTGCAATTAGGGTGTTTCGGCCTTTCCTCCATGCTACACATTGGTGACACTGCATTTGTGAAATAGGATGAGGATCCCCCTCTGCTCACAGGGTGATCAAGAGAGGCCTTCAAAAGCAGCTGCAAATATCCAAGGCAGTGATTCAGACTGACCTTTTCACAAGAGGAAACTTTCTCTCCCCATGACCACACAGGACAGCAAATATATTTTTCAGACGTGCACCATATTTTCTAGATTTCTAACAATGAAAGTGGGGTCACACAAGCAAATGAGCAAGCATTGTGCTAAATCCTGGCTGAAAATATAATCTCTGGATATAAGAAATGGAAGCATCCATGAGCACAGAGGGTCCACAGTATTTGCGTTACTGCTGTTACTAACAATTCTCCTACAGAGCCCTGAACACTGAAATTTCCCAAGCAGGACCCAAATGCCATGCCAGAAACATTCATCATCATCATACCAGAGGACAACAGTTGGTAAAACACACCTAATAGACTTGCATACAAGGGAAGAGCTCCTCTGCAGCCTCTCAGCCTGGGAAGGAGAAACAAACAGCCAGTTTAACCTGCCTACCCCCACTTAATATTTAAATTCAGGTGGGATTTGATGGAGACAACAGAGGGATAAGAGCTACAACCAAATTAGTAGCCAGCGTTTGGGCTGGAATGGGGAGGATGCTCGGCTGCTTCGAGCATGATCATCTCCAGCTGAAAATGGGTGAGAGCCGCTCCCCTTGCAGGGTCTCTATTTCTGAAACCAGTATTATCGTTTTAAAGCTACATACACTCAGGAACAGCTTTCCCACTGCCGACAAGCCCCTTCCACAATGAGTAAACCAGTAACTACAGTCAGGTTACACTGAGGAAGAGTTTGGCCTGTTAAGGTCCCTACCAGATACGTTTTTTAACAAACAGCAAAGGCACTTCTTCAAACTGAGTCACCAAACTGCAGTGTGCTTTGAATGCCTCGCAGGGATGGAGGTGGATGTGGCTACATCAGAACAAGCCACAGCAGACCTTTGCTAGACCACTCTCCGCATGGAGACCTCAACAGCCATCACGAGTGCCATCACGTCCAGCCCCACCAGAGTTATGTATTCCCACATCATTTTAACTAAATTGCTTATGTCAGGGTTTCTCAAGATGCTAACTCCATCCTGAGGATGCTTAAAATAAGACCCAAACCACAATGGCCAGTGAGCTGCGCCGCACTCATCCCTGATGCATCTAATGCGTCCAAAACAATTTTGGGCGAGAAGGCAGGAGGGGCAACTCCGCTCCAGCAGATTTCATGCTGGATAGAGTATCACATCGTCTGCGCCGCTGTAACGTGACGCTAGCAAAGTACTGTCAGCGCTGCCGCTGCAAGGCAGCGTGCCAGCACAAACACCATATCGGGTGCTCCAGTTGGTTCGACGGTAACGCAACCATGTCCTCAGGCCAGATCCAGACACTGGCCTGCCAGCCGAGCCGGACACACACATTTCCAGTGCCAATGGCCACAGAAACCAAATTTCAATTTGCCCATTTGCCCTCGTTAAGCTGTTTTTGGGTGCGGGGCTGCCCTCTGAGCTGGTGCAGGGGAGGTGGGGGTGCAAGCCCTGGGAGTTTGCAATAAAGGAGATCTGTGTGGCTGGCGAGTGTGAGGTCTCCTGGGAATGGCCCTTTTACTGGGCTCCAGATGCTGTGGAGTGATTGCTTATATGAAGGCGGGGGAGGCCTCTTTACTGTTTCTCATTTCCTCCTTTTTTGCTCCCCCCCCCGATTTCCTGGTTTTGTTCAGAAGCACAAGAGAGTCATTCATCATTTTTCTTCCAGCACAAGGAGCGCTCTCACCTCCCCCTCACCCCTAAATCCCTCCCCACCAGAAAAGGGCACGCGTTCGCCAGCCAAAAAGGCTCACAGCAGGGAAGGCAAAGCTCCCCGGCTCCTGCAAACAGCTCCGGCACAAAGGGCCACATTCTCAGCTGGGTTCAGTGGGTGCCAGCCCCCCAAAGGGTGGAGGCCAAAACTCAACGACAGCAGAAAGAAAACAGAGATCAGCAGCGGAGGAAAGTAATTTGCGCTGGTTTGAATTATGGGCAATACAAAGCAGAGAGGAATTTGCATGCTGAAGAGACAGACAGTGCCTCAGGTAACCAGAAAAAAAGAGCTAAGAGATGAAGGTCCACATCCATCTCAGCCCAAGTACCCTGATGGTCACTCAACTTGCCAAAACCTGGGAAAACTTTCCTTGCAGAGTTGACTCCCCCACCCTCTGGAAACTGGATGGGCACCAGTCCAAGTGCAGTCCAGGTGCTGGATTTGCACCGCTCTACATCACAGCAAGCCACCTGCCCCAGCTTTGGAACGGGCTTCCAGGAAAGCCCCACTCAGTTTGCAGAAGGGGGGAAAAGGGGTGGCTACTGATGCAGACATTTAACCCATCTGGAGGGTCAACGACACCCCCAAGAAAACGTCATTGTAGAGCTTTGCTCCAAAGTCCACTTGGGTTCATAGTCACATTGCTCTCTCCACAGCTTCTTGATGGCCTTCTCCTTGCCCCGTCTTGAAGTGAGAGAGCCAAGACTAAAACATCTCAGTTCAGCCGCAACAGAGAAGAGAAGCTGTCTCCTAATGCCCTTGAGAAAAAGAGCGAGTAGGAAAACCTCAGTGTAGTTCAAATTCTTGCACACATTTTTATAAGCAACTGTGCATTTGCGTGAAAACCGGGACTGTGCAAAAACCTGGGGTCTGTTTGGGGACTTTTGGTTTGGCTGATGACCTGGAAAAAAAGGAAATACAACCAGACATATAGAAAATGTTCCAGGCTTTGGTTTTGTTTTGGTTTAATCACAGCAATAACAGCAACCAAGTCAAAAAGGTCTGCTTATGGTCAAGCCCAAGGCTTCCTCTTGGTCCTTTAGAAGGAAAAGAAATAGAAGATTGTGGTCAGTACTGAGGCCGGTTGGGTGGAGGGGAGCCTGCATACCAGCAGCTCCACAGAGGAGGTACGTTTTCAGCAAGAACAATTTCAGCAAGAACTGGAAGGGCAATGAAAACACAAGCCACCAAGAGCCCAGCCATTTGGGACTAAACTCTTCTACACCCACTGAGACAGAGATCGCTGCTCACGAGGCTCACCAAGCCAAGCGGGATCACTGCGCTCCTCCAGCCTCTCCCCAAAACACCACCAGCTGCTTACGTGAACTGAAATGCCATCGTCTGGAAAGACCCAAGTGTTACCATGTGGGAGCCCAGGCAGCCTGTGTCCATTTTCTCAGGCAAAGGAAGAGTTTGGGGCCAATTTTCACACATCCTGGGCCACTGGGTAAACTGGTGGCATGCTCTTTGGGGACACTTTTGAGGGTCTGGCTCTTCATTCCCTTTGCTTTCTTTAAAAATGCTCAAATGGGAAACTATTTTTGCTGCTGGTCTCCTTTAACATCTTTGCAAGTTTGTTTTGAGGTTCCTTTGTGCTCCCAAGGAGAAACACCAGTATTTCAAAGTTACCTGTGTAACACCTTAGACTTTGCCTTTTTTTTTTTTTTTTTTTTCCCCAATGGTTTGGCAGCCAAGCCGAAATGATCAGCCCGAAGCAGGAGCCAACATGTGGACTCCATTGTACTCCAAACCCAGAGTGCGTCACCTCCACAGCTCCCAGACGTGCTCACACAGAGCTCTGTGCCTGACCCTCCCACCCCAGCGGGATCGCCCCAAACAGCTCCTCTCTCTGGAGCAATAGCAGGTTTCAGCAGGTCTTCACTGAGCCAGACAGGTCAAAAGGAGCCTGCCAGCACCCCGCTGAAACCATGCAAAGTAAATCTGAGAGCAGGCATGGGGAGAGAAGGTGAGGCTGGCAGAAATGCAGCAAGAGAAAACGAGAGGAAGAAAGAGAGTGCAACACTTTGTAGCAGGAAAAAAATAAACTTGGTGACCAAAAAAACACAATGGGAAAAATGTATAGGGCTCTAGGGAAAAAAAAACAGCAGCAAAGGAAGAAGGCAAGAGGGGCTGGGATGAACATGCTGGTCTGAATGCATGTGGTCAGCATGGGTATAATGGTGCATATTTTCTTCTTGGCACCAAGAAGACCCCAGAGGACCCCAAAAGCCTTTTGCAAATCAGGACCGAGCTCCTGACTTCTGCTGGGTGCAGAGCTCCTGGATCATTCCTTACCCATCAGGCTCTCATCCCACAAAAGAGATAGGCTTTCTGCTATTGGAAAGAATATTAAAATAAACCCCAAAATCCCAGGGGATTTTTCATTGGAGCCTTTTCAGTGTTTTTCTGTCTCTGGCATCTTCAAATTTGGTGACATGTGGCACCATCACGGTTTCTGTAGTGTTCATCACTGGAGAAACTAGGAGGCTGTTCAGTCTAAGAAACTTGCTCTCCAGAGATACAGTCCCATCACTGGGTCTTCCAGGACCAAAGGATAAGTATCCCCAGGAACAACACACCCAGCAGCACCTGCCTTAGCTTCCTTGACTTCCAGGTGGGGCTTTCCATGGTGCAGTAGCAGCCAAATGCAGGTGCCCAGGGCCAGTCTGTGCCTGGGGGCAGCAGACCCACATTCAGGGAGGGATGAGATTAATAACATGAATAACAAAAAGCCAGATGCCAGCCCCTACTCCATGCAGCTCAGACTGCAGCACAGGGGATGCGGGAGGGAAGCGAGCTGCTCAAAACCCAGATGAGCTCCCAAATGAGGCCAGTCTTACCCTATTCCAGCTACGGACCTACATCTTGGCCTTCACGAGGGCCAGGAAAAGTCTTGCACATTTTCTTTAGAAAGGAGCACAACAGTGAAAAGCCCCCAGTAGGAGAGTTTTCCTTTCAGCCTGACCTGGACTGTCCTGTGTATCCGCCGCGAGGGCACGGCCACCGGGAGCCAGCTCGCCCGGTCAGGGAAGAGAAAAGGGAAGTTAATTTTTGCAGCCAAAAGAAAATAGGGAGTTCTTTTCAGATGGCAGCAATGTAACCGTGACATTTAGTCACTTGCTATTTCTGCTTCCCGGGTATGTCTCTCTGTAGGAAAGCCCCTGGACAGAAGTCTCTTCAGGCAGCATTGCAACATGTGTTTGCCCAAACTTTAGTGTCTAAACCCGCTCCGAGGTCTCCATGCCGGCTCCCTGGGGAGCTGCAGGGTTTTGGGGGAGGTTCAGTCTCGCCCACTCTGCCTTGCCTGCCTTAAAACAGACGCATTTGTCTAGCTGGAAAAAGAGCAAACCTGCAACCCTGGCCTAAGGCCACTCAGGGTCTGACTCACTAGCCGAAAACAGCAAAGCCCCACTCTCCCCACGACACACAAGACGGCAGCGATGCACTGCACCAGCCCCTGTGCTGCGCGAGGCCAGGTTTGGAGCAGAGAACCAACACTGCGTCTCTGGCTCTGAAGCTCAGCCATTCACCACCATCATGATGGGAAAATTGCATTTGCTCCATGTTGAGCTGTGACAGTGAGTGACCCTACCTCATGGTATTGCTCCGGCAACAAAGCTAACACCCGCAGCTAAACTCCCCAGCTGCATCAAGGAGACATCTACAATCTCCTGCCAGCCTGGAGGGGTGGGCTGTGGCTACATGCCCTCCAGACACTGTGCATACATCCATGGTTGGTGAGAAGAGAGCAGCCCAGCTCAGGGTGACTCCAGTACAGGGCAGGCTGCACGCCTTTTACGAGCCCCAGGTACCGGCGTCAGGCAGTCAGCCCAGCTCAGGTCACGCTGCTGACGCTGCTCAGCCCATGATTTCAGGGATTTCCAAAGCGCAGCCCAGTCTGCTGGCTACTCAGTGGTACCTTCTTCCTTGTGTTTCCACGTTAATTGCAGTCTTGCATTGCAGATGCTTTCTGCCACACAGCCTGAAGTCCCACCCATTCACAGCTCTTTCATGGACAAAATTACGGGAACTACTGCCATTAAAAAAGTTTCCTAAATCTGATGGAGTCCACAGCAGACTGCTTCAAGAGAAGAGCTGCAAAAGCTCACTGCCGACTCTGCAGAGTTTCTCGGGATGTAATTTATATGGCAGTGGGCAGCCCACAGTAGGTTGTAAATACTCCCACAGGAGTTTTCATACACTCAACACTGAGCTAGATGTCAGTCTTGAACATTGGTAATGATGATGGGAGACAAGCAAGATACATGATTTAACAGCCAAAAATGCAGCTTCATCACGGGATGCCATGGAGGGGATATGCATTCAGTTGACTATCCCCACATAGGCAGGGAAAAATAAAAGAGAAGAGCTGGAGGAAAGGAAAAAAAAAAAAAAAAAGAAACACAGACTCAGTTAAATATTTATAGGGGGCCACTGCATTTCAATCGCAAGCAGTTTTTCGGGTCAGCTGAGACATTTCAGCTCTGCTAGGGCAGATCAGTTCCAGGGGACAGGACACTGCCAACAACCACAACCCGGAGGCTGAACTCTCCTAGCACGTAACTCAGGGAAAAAACAGACCTGGGCAGGGTTGTGCTTCCACTGGACACAGCCCAAGTGATGGGAGCTCCCTTTTTGCCACAGCTGTTGTTCCTGGACACATGAGGTGGTGGGAGATGGGAGCAGGTAGCAAACTGGATTCATAAGCACAACCTCAAACTGGTCTTGTCCATGGAGATCTTCCTATCCCGAAGCCTCAAAACACTGTAGTGATGTACACAGCCAAGGATTTGCCTGCCCCCCCACCCCCCACCCCGCAGTGCTTGAAGCCCCACTACTAGACATCAGGAGGGCAGCTCACCCAACGAAGAAGGTACCTCTGTGAGCAGCTGGCAGACTGGGCTGTGTTTTGGAAATCCCTGAAATTGCAGGCTGAGTGGTGTCAGCAGCATGATGGGTTTCCATAGCATTGTTCCCATGTCACAAGGCTCACTCCATAGTCTTCTCATAAATTCCCAGTTTGTCTACCACCTAAGGCAGAATTATGGGCTTGATGGACCTTTGGCCAGGTTGGGCTGCTGCCCAGTCATATCTACACTGCCCAAGCACTTTCAGCGTGGTCTGAACTTGGAAAGGTTGGTTTCAGCATGTGCAGGACCAGCCTAATGGCCAGGGGTTAAGGTAACAAATCCTTGAAACCAGCCTGATAAAAAGAATAAACAGAAAAATGGAGGAAAGCAATGACTGAAATCAGTAACAAACATTACTAGAAAGATGGGAGCTTTCCAACTGTCTGAGATTAGAAGAATCTATGTCTGCATTATCAGTTCTTACTCTTTTTTACCAGGCATATTTTGTTAATGCTGAAAATTTTGTGTTTCAGCCCTTTGTCAGCTCAGCTGGCCTTAGTCCGTGCAGAATGAGGATCACAATTCTCAAGAGGGCTGAGCACCAACCAAACCACGCTTTGTGCAGTGGGACCTGCAGGAACTTTACCACCTCCCTGGTCAGCTTTGCCATGTTAAACTCACTTCACCCAAAACAAGGGGAAAAAAAAAAGCAAGCAAGTCAAGCCCTGGTTCACAAAGGTGGGGCTGAGAGAAAGGAGGGGTTAGACTCAAAAGGAGAACCTCCTGTCCAAACACAAGTATCTGAAGCAATATTCGTAAAGCATACACTGGCATGACTGGTAAGCAGCACGCATTTTGCACACCTGCCCCTTACCAGCAGGCAACTATCAAGACAATGTCAGTGCTTCTAAAAAGGGATTAAAATAAAAACACACCAAGTCCATGGACAACCTTTGTTTAAAAACACACGTGAGAGGCGTTAAGTTTCCACAGGCTAACTCCCCACAAACGTCAGCAGGGGAAAGTTATCAGCTCTGGGTTCTGAAAATATTTACTCAATCTAATGTTATTCTGGCTGCTCTCGAGTAGACCTTTCCATAGGTCTCATGCTGTCATTTTTATGGCATACCCTTGACCAAAACTCAAATGCAGAGCCCTTTCCCAAGGGTATTTCCAAGCACTTTACTACCATAGAAGTGTCCTTGCAAGGTAGGAACAGTGCTATGGAAACACATCCCATAGGGGAGAGGAGGCTGAAGGTGTGCAGCCTCCAACATCCAAGGGTCAGGTCTGAACACTGCGTCAAACTGAAACTGTGGGAGTAATTAAGAAACCTAGATGAATGGCTTAAGCTGAGTAGGGGCCAAGAAGCTAAGAGAAGACACCCTTGTGGACCAGGCTGCGGTGTTTTAGTGGCTGCTGTTGATCTAAACTGTGGGTTTAGATCCCATCTGGCCAAAAGCCACAGCTTGGGAAGCACGTCTGGAGGAAGATGTCGGTATACTCTGCATGTTTCCTCACAAAGGTTTGGGATACCAGTTCTTATTTTTAGTACTATTTTCATTTCTTCATGTAGCAAGTTCTGTGTTTCAGGCGGCCCTGGAGGAGCAGGAAGGACATGTCCCATAATAAAACTAATTAATTCATGTGGAATTTCTAGCCATTATTGTGAAAGTGGCCAAATTCCTCACTCCTGCAAAGCTGCCAAAATGACCATTAATCTGGCTGTGGTCATGAGCAGGATTCCTGTGGCCTCCTGCAACACCCAGCTGGCCCCCGGGACAGAGACTGCAGAAACCAAAGTGGATGTTGTTATTTCCTCACACCGACTCCCACAGCCCGAGTTTTACTGAACAAGACAGCTGCCTCAGAGGGCTCCATGCTAAATTCCTCCCACTACCCTGAGACCAAGCATGCACCAGTCATGTGCACAGAGGTCTAGACCTCCAAAATCAGCCCAAATCAGGCAGTTCAGCATTATTCAAAGCTCTGCAGACCAGCCATTTCCACCAGCCTTGTTGATGCTCTCTAGTGACAGGTGTCCTGAATGGAGCATGGTACCGAATTTGTCCTGGAGACATCAGAAGTTGTATTTCCACCACCAAACTGGGCATGCTAGGAGGCTGAGCTTTTCGGGTCCCATGTGCAGGCAGTGGGAAGCTGGGCTCCTCCACAGAGAAATTCCAGGCAAGAATCTCATCAACCAAAATCCCTCAATAATGCACAAGAATTAATGGAATCTGTCTCACTCCCTGCAAGCTGGGGGTGACAGGGTATGCGGGGTCTGGCAGGGAAAAAAAGCACAGAATAAACTTATTTTAGTCACTAAAATCAACAACAACAAAATGACTCAGAATACCCATAGGGAACTGACCTGTTGTGTAAGAAGGCACCATTTTGCCATAGTCTTGTTTTTCTCCCCCCATTCTGGACTGCTCTTTAAACTCAGTGATGGGTTAGAGAGTTAGCCTCTAAAAAACACCTTTAGTGCTGTTCCACCATCCAGTCCCAGGCATGGACATATTCCCTGAACACCACTAGAAATCCAGACCTTCTGCCCCAAATGCCCTGTGTAATTGACTATCTGTAACAACCTGGATTTCTAAGCCTCAACAAAAATCCTCCCAAAACCACCTCTGCACAAGCTGTGGAGGCAGCACTGTTCACCGTGGCCAAAGGAAGAGGCCCCCTACCATGGCCACCCATTGCCTTAGGCCTCCTCATCCCAGTTTCCATCACGGCAGATTATTTACCTGTCCATTCACACCCCAGTCAGATCAAGACAGTGCAGCAGTGATTTCCCTGCCAGAACATCAACCTGGTTCATATGATGTTCACAAGAAAGGAAAGTGCCCTCTACACATGAGAGATTGTATTGAACTCATTGCCCTTGGTTAGTGGTGAGTACTATGCTAGAAAAAGAACAGCTGTTTGAGCCCAGTAGTGCAGATAGGGAGAAGGTTCCAGCACAGGAACATTGTCCTTGACCAGTTGAACTACGAGATCGAGATGCCTTGCCAAAGCCTGGGATGGAGCCTGGAGCAGTTCTTCCAACCTTCAGAAAGCAGTGGTAAGACTCATTATAGTGTTATCACTCAGCATTTTCCTTGCACTGGTTCACCTGCAAACTTAGAAGAGCAAAGCAGCTACCGTGTGGAGGGTGGATTGCAGCACCCCTGACAAGTGTCCCCAAGGAGCAAGACATAATTCACCAATGTAACTGGAATTTGTCTTTAGCAAAGGCACTGCAGGGTGAGCAAGGAGGAGCAGGAAGAATAGAAAACACCCACGGAAAGCCCTGGGGCTGTTGGGTTAGCCTCACTGCTAACAGAAGCACCATGGTGGCCAACCATCCTGACCCTACAGCCCCCACACTGAACTCTCCTGGTGGCCAGGACCCAGAGGACACAAACCAGGCACCTCGGGGAGCCCCCAAGCCAGGCACTCTGGATTACCCACAGCCTCAGTAGCTCCACATCCGTGCTGGGGCTACAGGGCAGAGCCCCAGCACCAGCCCTGGGCTCCAGTGGTGTGGGAGGA
The DNA here is from genome assembly GCA_013400535.1 of Scopus umbretta. NCBI lineage: Eukaryota > Metazoa > Chordata > Aves > Pelecaniformes > Scopidae > Scopus > Scopus umbretta. The sequence continues at coordinate 103,404 of VZTL01041638.1, forward strand.
TGGAGCCCCATGCCAGCCACCGCTCCCACTCTTCCTCCTCATGCCATTCGTCTTCGCTAAACCTGAGTTTCTCTCCCCATTCCTGCTTGCTTTTGAAGTGCCAGATGAAACAGTACCAGATGGAGACAAGCCGCTCGCCCGCTGAAAGCAACGGGAGACGAGTGTTTCCACATGGGCTGTGTGGGAGGGCTGCCATCGCACCGGTCGCAAACCCTGCATCTCCCCCCGGCTCAGCTCACAGCCGAACACCGCACTGAGCACCGCAGACAAAACCTCCTGGATTCAAACAAAATGACCCCCACGCAACTTTCCAGATGCAAAAAAAGGTTAGTTTCTGGCCAGTTTTACTGCTTCTGCTCTTCTGCCTTCACTGGGGCTGCTTAACATCTGTCCTGCTCCCCTCAAGAGCAAAATTTGGGACTTCTAAAATACAGGGCACTCCCTGCCCTACAGGAGACAGATCATACTGGAGGACACACACCTGATCTTTGGAGGTACCAAAAAGGTCTTGGAGGACACCCAAAACCACAAAAACACCTTCAACAACTCACTGCCCCCACCAGCACCCCCATACCCAACAGCAAGCACTCCTGGGACATGCAGATCAGGTGCCTACCCTTTTCTAGTTTTAAAACAGCAAGACGAAAACGTGGGATGATTATCAGACAACCTCCTCACCAGGCCAAGAGAAGTCCATTAGCATGAACTGGGTCTTCAACAACTAGCCAGAAGAGCTGAGAAAAGACCGGCCTGGCTGAAGTCTGAAAAGCAAGATCTTACTGGGAAATCTTGCTCTGGTATCAAGCAGAAGTACTGGGCAAGGCTTAATGAATCTTCCCTAAGTTATAGGACTACAGGACTCTCCCATAGACAACACCATGCAAGTGACTGCAACACCATGTCACTGTTGTAGGTATCCTGCATCACTTGGCTACAAGGACAAGTTGCAAGGAAGCACAAAAACTAAAATTGCCTCCAGCAAGAAAGGTGTTGGAGACATTATTAATTTCAAGGGCAGAGCATTAGAAATCCCCTCATCCCACCTGAGCTGGTTTATCTGCAGAAAATTGTAAGGAAAAGCAAGGATTTCCACACGGTCCAATTCCCACCAGCGCTTTGTGTCACTCTCAATTACAGTCCAGAATGAAATACCAAGAAATCGTTCCTTGCGGCCGGCAGAATTAATGGGATCTTTGACTAAAGAGAGCACCAGGCAGTGAACTTATTCCTTTACCAGCCAAGAGGCACAGTGCAGCTTTCTTCAGAATAAAAGCTGCAATGTCAAAGGATAGTTTAAGGCTTATAAAAGTGACCTGATGTTTCCCAGTATTCCAGTCCATAAGAAAGGCACGTGATTACTGACCCTTCCCTTTCAAAAACAATTTATTTCTACCAGAAGCTGATACAGCAAGAGACTTTATCTTCCCACTGGTATCTAGCTAAATTATATGTGGGGCAAAACAGTGAACAGAAGACAATCAATAATGCAGTTACAGCAAGCTGTCAAATGCTGGGCTGCAGCAAAGCTCCAATAACTGTGCACTAACCACTTTCTCTTAAGCTTTTGCCCAGGATAACCACCACATCATTTCACTTGTAATTAGATGTCAACTCATACATTTAGTGAGGTCACACTTGGCTACTCCATGAATGAGAAACACCTCCCAGCTTGCTGGCAGTGACTGTTGAAGGTGGGCAAGGATGTTTCAGCCAGAGATTCAGTCTGCTGAAGGGAGTTTGTCTTTGTGGGAACAATAATAAAACTGGATTTGCAATCTGAACTGGCAGGAAACTCATCCTTCTAGAAGAGTAAAGATTTTGTTGGGTTAACTGCCTGTCATGGCTCACCCAGGGTCGAGACAAGGACCAAGACCTGTATGATGGAGCACAAGGATGTGCACAAGGACAGAGGAGGGAGTAGGGCACAACTGCCACGAGATCTCCTCAGCAGGGATGAAAGGCAGCCAAGAATAATCTGCATGACATGTTAGGACCTCCAGCAAGGATTTTTCCTTCTCTCCTGAGTCTATACCAGCAGCATGCACCACAGTTATCCTCCAAATCACACAGCACAATTGGCACCCATGAAGGAGCATGTTGTTGTATGGCACACAGCAAGGGGACACGTACACAACTCCCTCCCCCAGGCAAACACGGGGCCCTTATGCAGCCTTCTCCACAAGTCTAATACCATCTATTAAAGCCTCGCTCTTCCACCAAGGACAAACCTGCCTCTTTTGGCAAATGCAAACAGTCAGCAAGGACAAGTTGGAAAGCCACGCCCAATGTGTTCAATATGTGCTGCTAAAGGACACCCTCAAAAGCAGTCACACACGCACTGATTCAGGCAGCACCTGCCCAAGTAAGAGCCAGGGGTGAAGACGGGTGGAAGCAATAGTGGAAGTGCATGCAATGGCAGTGCCTTTGCAGCCCTCTGATGCAGAAGGGGTCTTCTAAGCAGCCACTGGATCGAAGTTATGTATTTCACCCTGATTCAAGGAAAGAAACCAGGAATTCTTACACCTGGAAACTCAGTACACCAACAAGCTCAGACCTCCTCCTGTAACAGAAATGCTTTAAAAGCATATTTACATTTTACCTTGGCCGCTGCCTTACTCTGTCTGCCTAAAGCAAAAGACCCTCCCTGAAGGAATCAGAGCGCCAGCAGGGAAGGCAGCCATGACCATGCTAAGAAAGCTGGAATTGCCCAATCCAAGCAGAAACGCAAAAAATCTACCAGGGAAACTGTTGTTCCTCCCAGGTCACTAGTGCTCAATAGGTGACCAGGAAAAACAGGTACAGGAGTGCTGCTGGCCACTGGGATGAAACCCTGCCTTCACAAATCCAGTCATGTTTGTCCGTAACAGCAACAGTCACCCATCGGGCAGATAAATTAGCCCCAGCTAATACTGCAGCCAGGTCTAGTACAGAGCCATACACAAACACACCTCTTGCATTCCAGTTTTCACTGATTTGCCTCCTGAATTGTTTATCTCGGCTCAATTCCTGGATGTGGATAAAACAAACGACATGGACTTTCTCACAGATGGGGCTTCTTGCTGTTCCCTTGACAAATACCATGCTCTGCAAGTATGAGCCTGAAACCCAGAGGAAAGGAAACAACTGCAAAGGGCAAGAAGGAAACAGATCATTTGCCAAGGGACAGCATGAAAACACATTTCTCCTTTGGGCCAGAGCCTTGGAATCTTCCCTTTCCCTCCAAACCACCATTTTCACTCCACCATCACACCCCCTACAGCGAACTCAAGTGGGACTGGGGCAGGGGGTAGCATTATTTTCAAGAAGCTGCTCCACAAGGTGTTATTTATTGTCTTGATACTTAAAAGATGACAGCCAGCCCAGGACCCAACCAGGTTAGTTCTTGACCAGCCACAGCTGCTGCAAAGGAGCTTGGACACTTGGTCCACCTACTGGCCAAGCCCCAGAGGCAGCAAGGACAGACGAGCTGTGTGGGGATTTTTCATTCACATATCATCCTTAGAGGTGTTATTAATTGCATTTCACTTTTAATAATTTCTTCCATGGTGAGGAGCTCTGCAGACATTCGGTTTAGCCTGGACAGAGCCACTGTAGTGCATATTAACATGCTCCTCTGGATTTGGTTCTTCCAGTTGGCTTCTGTGCTGTCTAGTAATGCCTGAGCTTGCATAAGCCAGGCTGAACACCTGGTAGCAGCACTCATAACTAACCTCCCTCTTGCTCATGTGCTTATGCCTCAAAAGGAGCGAGGGGGACACTCATGGCCTGGCTCTCCTCTACCCCTCACCCACTTTTTAGCAACACAGGAACAACACGCCTTCAGGAACTCCACTGCTGTGCTAGATCTGGCCAGCTTGACTGACGGGGTCAGAAGTTGTGGGGGCAGAAGGACAGATACACACATGCACATGCAGATCATGACAGATGCTTCATTTCCTTATAAAAGCAGGAGAAAAGCAGAAGTCTTCCTGGCAATTCAGTGGACATGAAAAATGCACTTATACCATTACTGGCATGGTTTTCAAGTTGCTGTTAAAATTCCACTTATGCTACCTCCAACCTCAGAGTCTTCTGTGTTTTGGAGCAATACATTAAACTGTCTTTTAGCAGCTGCCTGCCAAGGGGAAATGGAGGTTTTGACATTTGACCCATAAGGAAGGATGTGTGGCATTTGGGGCTACCCAAATAAGGATTTTAGTTGGATGCTAAAACGAGCTGTGTTTCTAACAGTTAACTATTTTGACGCTGTTTTTGTATCATGGGAGTTCAAAGTGGAGTCCCTGACCAGGTAAATGAGGCAACCCCAGCCCTGCAAGTTCGAGCTTGCCTGGGGCTGCATTCTTTGCACAGATCCTTTCCATTTGGAAAGGTTACTTTGCACTGGCATGGACTAAAAAAAACACATTTGTTTTAATAAAGAAGTGAGATTCCAAAGCAGGACTCAATAGCCAGCAGTGGGTTCAGAGGCAGATCCCACTGGGTTAGTACAAATATCCCAAAACAAAATGAAACAATACTACAAACCGAACTGAACTGCAATGGCAAAGGGGAAAAAAAAAATTCCCTTAACTGGGCAGCTTTGAACAGGGGCTCAAGAGCCCTTTTTTTGAGAGTGGAACAAGTTTTATTCCTAGGACCTTGCCTCCATTAGGAAAAAGTAGATACTCTTCAGCTATTCTCATAACTCAGGCAAGAAAGCTTAGGACATTTGCTGACATCGCTAAGATCTGCCCCACTCCACCTCCTAGCACAAGTTCCCACCTTGGAGCAGCACTGGCACCCTGCTGCACTTTGAGTCAGTTCAGGTCATTGATCAGACAGAAAATCATTGACTTGTTTCCAGGACTGGCTTTCTGCAGGGATAGCTCCTGAGCCAGCCTACTCTGACACAAGGTGAGAGCTAAACCCAGCAGAAGGAAGGAAGAGGGATGGTGCAGCTGACAACTGGACAAGACCACACAAGCCCCCAATTCCAGTTTGCCATGGCCAAAGCAGAAGGCAGCATCCCCACCCTCTGGCTGAGACTGGAGAGATCGAGAGACCCTAATGCTACCAGAAACACCTCTCAAAGCACATTTTGTCTCCAGGACCCACCCCAGACCTGCTTGGAGAGAAGGTGGCCATCGGGGACTAGCACATTATCTGCCAGGACACAGACTCCTAACACGACGTGCAGACAGTCCTCACTCCGCTCCCTGTGTGCAAAACAGCATGCCGATCTCGCTGAGGTGCTGAGAGAATAAACGCACTGAGACCGGCATGAACTCACCGTGAGTTTCACGCACATGGTGACAACCCTCTGTCCTCAGTTCAGGCAGTTTCAGTCAGCAGTACATGAAGTTTGTTACACGGTGACCTGAAATAAACTGTAAAACAGTGTGGTCCAGTGGCATCAAAACTATTTCAGAGGCCCTGATCCCTGGAGGTGCTGAGCCTCGGTCTCGCTCCCACCATCGGTGGGAGTTCGTGCACTCGCCTCCCCGGGGAGGGGGGTAGAAGTTCTCAGCCTGATTTCCACAGACTGCTGCTATTTTGTTCTGACATTCCCAACGTCTTCAAAATACCCAAAGCCTCTTGTGCAATGAGCAACATCCCCTGCTTCCTAGCTACATGGTGGTTTATGTTACTTTCCGCCTACAACAATTTCAGGATTGGCTTTACAGGCCTAAGTGGAAGACTAAACAATGCTGGAGCCACAGCAGGAGAATTTGCAGAGTTTTATTCCTTGTTTCATTTGGGCACTCCTTCTGCCTCTCATCAGGGACAAAAAAACTTGCCAACCTCTTAATTTAGGAATAGCACGAGCTGTGCATTCCAGCCCTGAATCAGCCAAAGGAGCCTTTTCAAGCTGGAAAGGGGAAAAAGGGCAAATACCTTTAAGCACATTTAAAAAAATAAAAAAAAAAAAAAGCCTCAACACCTGCCTTTTGCAGGTAAAAACCTGCTCTCAGGGCACTCTTGAAACTAGCTTGACATCAGCATTTGAAAGGGAATTCCAATCCCTGCTCTTTCGGGTGCCTGAGTGCTTTCCCTGTCACTGCTTTAAAGGAAAAGCAAACTCTCCCTCCTGTATGTTTCGCAGGCATGCTGCAGATGGAAGCAACGATGTGAGTCTGAACAGAAGAGTATCAAGTGAAGCTGGCAGATTCAGATTTTGGTTTTGTTGTGGGTTTGGTTGTTTGGGTTTTTTTTTTCCCTAATGGCTACAAGAACCTGTTAAAAGTTTTGTAATCTGAAGAGAGCAAACCCTTTTCTGGATGTCCAAGCTCCTCTGCCAAGACATGCTCAACTGTGAATATTCCAGCTGCATGTTTCATATCACGCTGGTTAAGGATGTGCCAGTATTTTTATTATTCACCCCCTATGGACATTACAGAGCACCACATACATTAAAGTGTTCTTAAACTGTGCTATTTACATGTGTGTGTATTACACACAGAGATACGGTCAAATAAATCACATCCATTGTAAAGCAATAAAGGTAATAAAATCAAGCAAAATACCTAGTGAAGTAACCTAATTCTGAAATAAAGTCCATAAAAGCAAAAAAGCAGCATAAACTCAGAAAATGACCTCTCAACCCATCACTGCAATGCTCTCTGCAACCCCCCCCCAAACTTCTTGTAAAAGCATAAGCCTGGAAGTCAGCACCAGATTCCTTAAATCTAAATGCCCTTGGCTTCTTCTGGAGAGTGTAAAATCCACTCCCTTGGCGCTCATATTCTGTAGTCAAGCAAGATTTCACATCAACGTGTTCTCCAGACTCCCGGCTCTCCGCAGCCCTTCGCAGCTGGGCGAAGGAGGGGGGACAGGAGTGGGGACCACAGCAGTCGCAGTCTGGGTGCATGGAGGCAGCAGCTTGCAACGTGCGAAGTTTTCCCTGCTGCTGTTTTTTCCTCCCTCTCTCCAGCTCTCCCCCTCGAGTGGAGCAGCGTGCGCAGGTACCCAGAGCAGCAGCGTGCACAGGTACCCGGCTGCGCTCCCATCCTCCTGGGGTGCGAAGCCAAGAGGTACAGCCTGGGTCAGAGCGCTTTTAAATGAAGCCTCAACAGGAGGGAAGGGAGGGAATTCAAAGTCGTGCTGCTGAACTAGTTATGCAAACAGGGTCAGAGCCCCAGCCGTAGCCGTAGCCAGGGGAGGAAAACCAGCAAGGAGGCAGAAGTCAAGGAGCGGTGATTTCAAAGGAGAAGGTGCTGGTTTATACTCCCAGAACTGATTCGGCAATTTTCACCATCCCACAGAAAGGGAAATTGCCAGGCAGAGGAGGTATTAATAAAACCAAGCTCTGCTGTATCGGCATCCCTGGGAGCGCTCCCTCCCACAGCAACAGCAGCAACAGGTCAGGAGCCTGTTGGCGTCCCCATCCTCGGGGCTGTGCCCTCAGGGGACGCTCCTCTTCCCTCAGCACCCAGTGCCTGGACCGGGGGG